>VWYI01015247.1:0-73732 GCA_013399455.1 Anthoscopus minutus
TGTCAGAGGGATATCCTGGGTTCCCACAGGATGTCAAAAAATTACAAGAAGGGCTTCAAGCAAGAAAAGGAAGAGTAGGGAAAGTATTGCTCAAAGAGACAGGGTACCTGATTACACAGGGCAAGGTACTAAATGTCCTATTTGTCTGAGTCTTTACTAGCAAGACTTTCCATCAGCAATCCCAGGTTTCAGACACCAAGGAAAAAGTCTGGTGCAAGGAAGATGTAGCCTTAGTGGAAGAGGATCAGGCCAGAGAATCCTTAGGCAAACTGTACACACATGAATCCATGGGACCAGATGGATTGCACCCACAAGTGCTGAGGAAGATTACTAATACCATCATGAGGCCACTCCTGATAATCTTTGATCAGTCTTGGCAATTGGGAGAAATGCCCAAGGTCTGTCAGAAAGCAAATGCTGCTTGTATTTTCAAAAATGTAAGGAAGAGTACCCAGGAAACGACAGGCTAGTCAGTCTCACCTCCACCTCAGGGAAGGATGGAGCCATGTTCTTTTCAGTGGTGCCCAGGGGCAATGGGCACAAACTGTAACACATGCGGTTTCAAACATCACAAAACAAAAACCCATCAAAACATCAAAAAAAAAATTTCTTTACTCTGAAGGTGACTGAGCACTAGCACATAATTGGAGATACTCAAAAGTAATCCGGACTCCAGGTGGCCTAGCTTGTGCAGGACATTTGGACTAGTTCCCTTATAGAGGTGCCTTCCAAACTCATTAATTTTCCAATTCTTTGAAATAATCCTGAGAGTTAAGCCTGGAATACAAATCCAGCTCCTATCTCCAAGTCATTGCCCTACCTCTGGACAACAAAATGAGGCGTTTTCTTCCTCCTGTCCTGACTCCCCTTTGTACTGCACAGGTTTGCAATGGCAACTAGGGGAGAGGAAGTGAGGGCTGGAGCTGCTGGAGGCTGACAAAGGACAGCTTCTTTCTAAAGTTTGTGAAAAGGACAAAAATTTGAGTTAGAACAGCTTGAAATTATACTAGAGTTTGCTTTTATTTTTCCTTTTTATATTACACTGCCTGATCCTTTTGATATAAAAGTACAGAAAGAAACCAAAATTAGATTGAAAATATTTGTGAGGAGATGTCATAATAAAGGAATTCCTCCTTTGGTATGGTGCAAACAAGTTAGTAAGAAAATTAGTACTTGTGGTTTTGCCGCTTGTTTTTACTCTCTGTATTACAACACCTTTCTTTTCCTCATTGAAATATGCATTTTCAAAATGTTTATAGTTCTAGAGGTAACCTTGAAAAATTCTAAAATCCTTAAAAGTGTATGCAAGAAATATTCAGCGTATGAAGATGAAAATAATCGTTGAAATTAAAATGGAATTATCATTAGCCTTTTTACTGAGGACTAAAGCTGGGGCTAATGATTGTTTTTCAGCTATTAATCTAGACAGCCCTGGTGCCTGAACCAGCACTACAGGTATAGAGACAGAAATCAGAGGGGATTGGTCTTCATCCTAACACATCCTGATCAGATAGCTGGAAATAAGTCTACTGGTTGATATTGAGACATTTTGTTCTTGTGTTTAGAGGTCCTAAGAAAAGAAGACTGTTACTGCCAAAAAATATCAGTAAAACTTTTTTTTTAGAAGTATTGATTTCTCTAATTATTTTAAATTCATTTAGTTCTTTAATTTTATCCATATCTTTTACTATCATTTGTGTTTAGTCAGGCTGTTGCATTACTAGAATGTAAAGAAATGTATATGATTGGAATGTTTTCCTGTACATGGAGACTCTTGTCAATTTTTTCATGAAGATTTTTTGTGAACATTTTTAAGATTGGTAATACCCCATAACAAACTAAGTAGTGATGGAACAGAAAACCTTACGAGAGTTGCCCTAAAAAAGTTAACCTATTTAAGCCATGCTGTTAGCTTTGGAAGGAGACTTGAACTGGTAATTCATTGTTTTTCCTAGTGTTCAGAATTCTTGATTACCAGAAATAGAAACTAATGACTGATCAAGTAAGACTTGGAAAGCATCCACAATAGTTCCATACTCTTTATAGCAAAATTTTCTTGCAATTTACAAAATAGTTCAGGTTCCTCAGAGATTGTGTAGCTCACAGGGTCTAGATTTGTGTAATTATTAATAATGAATCTTTTGATATTTGGCTATGGTGACGTTTGTAAGCAGAAACAGCAAATTTTTCTACTTTATTCATGACGTTTTTCTATTGTTCGTTCTGTTAGTGCCAGAATGAGAGGATCTTAGCTTTTGATTTCTACATTCATCTATTACTTAACTAAAAGGAAAGAAGACAAAGAGCAAGCCATAAATGGTGTAAAGAGTGAGCAAATAATGTTACAGGAAGAACCCTCTGAATTTATTTCTTTCATCAAATATATTATCTGTCAAAAAATAGCTCAGCTTTTTGGGAATTGTATTTTACAGAAGATTCCATCTGGCTTTTCCAATTGTTAAAAGGAAGGATGCTTTTTAAAAATTATTTTCATATGAAATAGCATAGTGTTCCACAGAGAGAGAGGCATCCTTCAGGGTGGCTTCTTACAAGACACTTTTTTAAAATATCAAAGCATTAACTGTATATAAAAATAATTTTCAGCTGTTAATGAGGGCATGTAAAATATTTATGAGATGAAATCCAAGTCTATTTGAAAAGTAAAGACTCAGATTTTACTTGAGAATTTGTTTATATTCACCGCAAGATGTAGAGCCTGGACATTGGTTTTGCTAGAATAATATTCCCAGAGGCCAAGAAATCAGACTTTGGAATCTAGTTTCTAGAGACCATTATAGGTAAACACAACAATTTAAATGGCCTATTTGGGTTTTGACACCCAATAAAATAGTGTTTGGGTGTAGCCCATAAGACTCGCTTCTAAAATTATAACAAATTCCCAAGCTCATATTGGATGATTGTCCTCTGTAATGAATATCTGAACATTTCACACAAATGTTCACTACCTCAGTCTTCTGAAAGGCTGTGGTAACAACTACATGGCTCTCTCACTAGAGAGATATATCTTCAAAATAAATAGGAAATTTAGCATCTGCTATTAAATGACACAATAAAATATAATTTGTTAGATAATTCCAAATAAACACACTGGATAACTGAGGAAGAACCAGATGAATGTCCTATAGGCTTATAAATAGCTCCACTACTCAAGTGAGCAGAAATATTGAGTATAAGCCCCTTAAAGCTTAAGTGAAAAAATAAATCCTGAAGATCAAATTTTGTACACTACCTAAAACACATACACAGAAATCATTCACTGCTTTCCCATAACAGAAGTAAGTAAACATTTGAACATCAGTGTGCATGTTGAAATTCTTTCTTTGACCCATAAAATCAGAAACACATATCTACTTTGAGTAAACTTCAGAGTGCTTGGAGAAGAAAAATAGGACAGCAATGATAAGGCAAATGACCAGGTTTTTATTTGGTATGTCTGCCTCATTGACATCCAATGACACTGCTTTAACAGAGAAATTTGTTTTCCTGTTTTTTTCAAGTTCCATAGAGCTTCTAGAGATTATCACAATGGCAGAAAGTTCTTCACTGCCTTTGACATTGACTTTCTCCTTGATTTGTGAAAAGTTAGGTTAGTCTCCATGAATCTGCTATGCTCATTTTACACTGGTAAAAACAACTATTGAGGCTCGAAATTAATGAAAAAATAGTATCTTGGGGGTGGGCATGTAGCCTCTGCTCTCTTATAATCAATGACTTTTGGTCTAAATTTAGTGAGTCTAAAATTTTACATTGCAACCTGAAATTACTATAGGAATTTAACTCTGGAACTGGATTTCCAAGGGTGAAAATGAGAACATCTGGCACCCCATTTCAGCACCATAAAAGAATGAGGCCATGAGAAAATGAGGACTTGAGTGTTTAACTAAATGTATTTGGGCACAGAGTTTTGCTGCTGGCTTGCCACTAGGAGTTTTTCTGCTTTAAACAATATTCTTGGGCCTGAATTCATGCCTATTTTTCTTATTTAGATTCTTCAGGAATCCTGTGACATGCTAATTTATAAGATGAGCTATAGAAAAAGCTATTTTCAGAGATTATTACTGATGTTATTTGGGGCAAACTGAGTGACAGCTACTATTTCTTCCCTAAGCTGCTGTGAAATTTCATCCGTTCTTTACCAGTCAGAGCCACTGAAAAGTGGGATCATTCAAAAAATTCACAGAATTCTTTGTTGTATGGCTGTGGATGATCCTGCATGCTTAAAAATATAGCACACAGTAATGGAAGCCAGTTGCAATGAAATATGATTATGTTATTAAAGTTGCACTTAGTCAATTGAGATGTCAATTTTTTGTTTGTTTGCAAGACAATTCTGCAGATGAACTAAACCAGCATATCAAACATTAAAGCTTGAACATTAACTCTTCTTGTCATACGGTGAACAGTCATGTAGTGGAATAAGGATCACGAAATATGCCACAAGAACAAAATCCAGCAACTGTTGAGAATGGGATTGCAAGAATGAAACTTCAGGAAATGGAGCAGATTAAGTTAATGTTGGTTATACAAAAAGAGGCCTTTTAGTACATGCTGGTATGATAATTGACTAAGGGCCAGGCTTCTAGCCAAGTCTGCTGCCCTGGCAATGTGACCGACAGCTTCCTGCAAAGGAATGTGACAAAAAATGAGATTAATACTAAAGCTATGCCAACTTCACTCTGTGCTTCTGAGAGCGCCTGATGAGTCTTTATCCCAGCCAATAATGCAAATTCTGCACTCTTTGTGCACCCAGGGCTCTCATATGAAATGCAGAGCTTTGAGTGTGGAAGCAGCTCAGTACTACGTTTCAGGTATTGTTTTGATAGTCTTAAGCATATGTGATTTTGTTTTTTTTTCATAAATTTTCATCTTTACCTGCATGCAAGATACATCTCCTGTCACCCTCCTCATCCCTCCAAGACTGAAAACTGAATCAGTCTATCTTTGGTCTAGTCAAGCCTGGATATTCTGGAAAAAAATTAGCTTTCCTGTTTTATCTTAGTCATGGAAGGTTGAAAATACGACTTACAGTCATTGTCATTTTTTATCATAGAGTTCTTCCAGTACTGCCTAACCTCATACTACTTGAGCTGTATTCTTTCAGAAAGTATTGCTGATAAGAAATATTTATATAACAGATAATTAAAAAATTAGTTTTATGACAATACTGACATTAACACTAACATTTAGATTGAGGGTTAATAGAATTTTTCATAGTTCTGTAAAAAAGACAATTTTCTAGGCAAAAAAATAAAATTGTGAAATCCATGGTTATTGTTTGTTATCGAGTTCAAAAGAAACATCAATAAGAATGTCAGTGCCTGAAGCCCTTTAGTCCACTTCAAAGAATATATATTTAATTTTGAAAGTTTTGTAGTAACAGTCCTTTTGCCTGTGATGATTCTGGTGTAGTCCTCTGGAAAACAGTGGTAGATGCATATGAATAAAATGGGAATAGCATTGGATAAAACAGCAGTTTTTACTCTTGTAGAGACAAATAATCAATAATTGGCACTTTCTGGAAGCTGGGTAGCTCAGGGATATGGATTACCTAAAAATCAAAGTTCAACAACAGTCTTCATAAAAATTACATCAGGTTTGCAATTTAAACCCCAACAGCAGAAATGTAAAGCAGACACTAAAATTCTGCAAGGAATTTACCAGGTACTCTTCTAGCATGCCTAAATATGGAAGAAGTTATCATAAATTTTGCTTTTGCATGAAATATTTTGCTTTCATGGCCTTGAATTGTTAGGCAACATAATATGGAGTTGTTTTTTTTCAGCTGTTTTGTTTGGTTTTATTTTGGTTTTAGATGGTTTGTTTGGTTTTGGTTTGTTTTTAAATTAAGAAAACTTTAAATTATTGATCTGGTTTTGTTTCTCACTTTTTCAAAGCCCAAGATACTATCAGAAGAAGAACTTAGATCTGGAAAAAAAATTAATGAAATGCAGGCTATCCTGAACTGTAAGACCTCCTTAGGGAGTAACCAAATGATAACAACAGTAAGAATTGAAACTCGAATCACATTTTCACCCCAGAGGTTCTCTAACTCATTTTCACATGGATTGAGTCAGACTTTGATTTCACCCTTTTTCTGAAGTCCATAAAAAGTGGCTTCTGCCTGAAGAGATAGATACTCAAGTGTTTTTCTAAGTCCTCATAATTTAGTTGCCAGCACATTCATTGCCAGAGATAGAAATAAACAGAATGGCATGAATTCCCACCTTGGTGGGCAGAGGGATGATTGAACACGACCATTATTATTTTTAAGCAATAATTTAATTATTTAGAATTTTGACTGAAGTTTTAATAGATTTTAAAAACATTGTGATGTGTTTAATATTCTAAGACTGGATATTAAACTGGAATAATAACTAGATCTACTTATGTGCCTTAGAAAGTGATGGTTACTGATACTATTTCCATCACCTTTCAAGGAAACAGAAAAGTTTATTTTGTCTTGAACTTAACTTTGCACAGTACTGCATATTTTAGAAAACTGTGACTGCCTTTACTTTTTGGATATAAGTGATATAGAGGACTCTGAAACTTATTCATATGAGAATAAGTAGTGCAGTGTTTTGAAACAGATACAGTCTAAATGTGGGACAAAAGAGAATGGTACAGAACCATAGCAAAGTAATTTAACATACATACTAATTCTTTAACTAGAGTGTAACTTTGTATTTATAAAAGGTCTCTAACTGAAATTTGAATTACCAAAGTCTTGTGTACTAGGACAGTCAAAGCATTTCGTATACAGGAGATGGTATTTTTAATACTTTTCTGCTAATCTGTTTTCAAGATACATGTATCTTCAGACATGCATAGCTTACACTAGAGGATGCAGGTGTGGGGGAAAAAAAAAATTTTGAACAAAATAAAGGCTTCAGATAAGATTATTTTTTTGCAATTGCAGAAGTGCCAGACCATGTTTCATAGTTTGTTCTTTGTTAGCTATATGCCTAGAAAGTTTGCAGCAACAAGAGTGATTGCTACACACATCATTTGACATTACCTCAGAACCCTTTGCAGAGTGTCAATTTCAGGAGCATCACGTTTTTCAAAAAAGAAGCCCTTATAGGAAGAATTCATCAGTTCACAAATCTGCTATAATGGTATTTGTAAGTGAAGCTTAAATGAATAGCATGCAGTTGGGAGAATCAGCAATCCTTTCTTTACCTTCTTAGCTACCTGTGTGAGGTGTGATGAGTTCAATTAATGAAGTATGTTCCACAGATACTCATTAGAAACTTTCCTTCAGGTGACATTCCACCAGTAGGATTCTAGCTAAAATAAGAATTTAATGCACCTCTTGTTCCTATTAAGTTCACTTAATGTTACTACACTTCTAGCATAGCATTTCTAGTCAGACATGTATTCAAAATTAGTACCAGTGTTTATTGTGTCAGTGCAAATTCCTTTGCTTAATACTTATACCTTCACATTAAACACGCTATGGACAGAGTGGAAAAATGCTCTTCATTGCTCTCCAACACCACAAGAAATATTAAGCATCACCCGACACTTTACATGCTTAAAGCTCAGGTTACTTTATTCAGTTTTAGTGTGTACAACCAGCCTGTTATATACACTTAAATATTTTAGCTTGCCGGGTCTCCAGATTTTTCTCCCCTTTAGGGAAAAGGGAGATGTTGTTCCAGCTCAGAAACAGATTGCTATCACCACCCAGAGGCTGGCTGCATGCAATTGCAATAGGGCTTTTCCCAACTAGATGGGCATCAATCGCAGTGTTGGTGATCCAAAGAAGATAGCTTGTAAGGCAAATAGTATGAAGGATTAATCCTTGGGAGTGGAGAATATACCTCTAGGAATTTGAAATGGGGAAGTGGAATTCATCAGCTGGGTTGAGGCCACTGATACCTCTTGCTAAGTCAGCTGCACACCTCTGGTGGACAGTCACCGCACTGGACTCAGCCACATGGTGGGACTGTGAACATCAATCTAAAGCTGTGTGTGATTTCTGAGCAGGCACACATAAAAAATTTATTCGTGATTCTGTAATAATTTTAAATCAGAATTGGTCTTTTAAGTCAAAATTAACCTACCCATCTTGAAGGTAGGAATATAATTCTGGGGTTATTTTTTAAATTCTAAGATCAGCTATGTGTGACCTGACTGGGAAGTTGTATTCTGCAGGCATAGTTGTACAATGCATGCACTACTGAGCATCCAGCAGCCATATCTGATTTCAGGATTGTCTTGGTGTCAACATTTTTTACAGCATCTGCAAGCTTCTCTTTATTTTTCTTTATTTATTTTAAAACTTTGACTACTGAACTTTGTTGACACCCGAAGTCCTGTCAAAGTGATGAAAATGTGGGCAAAATAATAAAAATTATTACATTTGAGAAAAATTGTGCTTTTAAAAATTTTTATTGCTCTGTTGACATGCTGTAACAGTAGGGAACTTTTCATAAAATGTCCACTTAAGTCCCTCAGGCATTCTGAGTTTTTTTAAATTTAAATTCTTTTTAAGAAATAAGTCTCTGATTCTTAACTTAAGCATTTTTGGAGATCCCATTATGCTATTTAGTACTTACTTAGCAAGTGCTTATTTAGTACTTTATGCTATTGTGACACAGGGAGGAGAGTGAGGTGAGATATTTCACACAACACTGGACCGGGGGAACTATGAGACTGATTTCATGTATTAAAGTTACTGTAGTAAGTAAACAGTCTATTTCTTCTCATCCCTTATTCCTTTACCTGTAATGTGATAAACTGTTATGTTCTTATTCTGTTAATTCAACAACAATGAGGAAACAAGTTCCTAAATTAATAATGAATATAAAACACATTATAGACGTCCTCTTCGCTATGCAATATTTTTATCAAGCGATTACAGGAAGAATATCCTGAAAAATCTGTAATGGACAGGCCTATTAAAGCAGTAAAATAATTTCATAAGTGATAACATTTGAAGCTGGTGTTTGTCTTAGCTGACTTGTGCATTATAATACTCTGAATCATGGCCACTGAAATTCAAGAAGGATTTCTAAATATATGCCATAATGATCAAAACAGAAGATCCACTACAGATAGAGACTTTCTGGAAAGCAGAATGAACATTTTTTTTTTCTGGCACAAACAGTATGCCTCTTTTTATCACTGGGAAGCTTCTCAAAGCAAGAATGTCATTCAAAAGAAATACTTGAGGAGTACTCTGGCTACGTGTCACGCAGACTGCAAGTCACAAATACTTTGAGGTGGCGGTCTCCTTTTTCATTCTCTCCGCCGCCTTGGGTCGCTGCAAAGTGCTGACGGCTCCCGACGCCCCATTACGGTGTCCGCCCCGACCCCAGCCCCAGCCCCAGCCCCGGGCCCGGGCCCGGGCACGGCCACAGCTGAACTCACCCTCACTGCCCCGTTCCAGTCGTCGCTTCCCGGGAGCTCCGAGGGGCGCGGCACCCGGGGCAGGGCCGGGGCGCGGGCGGGGCAGTTCGGCCCGGCCCGCCGAGGGGGCAGTCCCGCCGTGCCCGGCCGGCCCCGGGAGCCGNGCTCTGGGCGAGTACGAGGAAGTTTTTCAGTCCTGCCTGGCGGAGCCCGAGAAGGTCTGGGGAGAAGTCGCCGAGCAGATCCAGTGGTACAAGCCCTGGGTCCGGACCCTCGAGAGGGGCAGCCTGGGGAGCGCTTCCTGGTGAGTACCCGAGTGCCCCCGGTGCGGAGGTCGGGGCACAGCGGGGCGGGAGGGATTGGTTAATCTCAAATACTGTCGAAGGAGGTCATAATTTAGATGCTGTGGTTAAGGTAATGTTTGGCAAAGGCCTTGGCGTTGTAATATATGTCTTCATCAGTGAATGGCGAACTACCCTAAGACAGGCTATGATATCCTTCTTATAAATTACTGTATAATATTTTCAATACATTAAAATTTTGTGTTTACCGCCTTTGCCTCTTTCTCTTTTTAAGCTTTGCAAGTTTACATCATGCTCTTTTCTCAAGAAGCTGATTCAGAATATGAAAGGCAATGTAGGATAAGGGTCATCTTTGCTTGGTACATCAATGTTCTTTGTCCTTTTTGTATTTTTCTGGTTTGTTTTTAATTAAAAATGCCAACAATTCTAAAAATATAATTAAAAATATTAATAATTCTAAAATCTGTGAAAAGTAAAAGATATAGAACCAATGGAGTGGAGCTGGGTTTCTTATCGGTGTCTGATATCATTGCTTGACTCCTCTAGTAGTGAAAATTTATGTGTCTTAAACTAAATTATAAGTACCACCCAGCCATGATGGGCTGTGTAACAGTGGATAGATAGGGTCCTTGAGACACTGATCTCAAGGTCGTGGCACTATTGAGAAAGTCCAGGTAGGATTGCCTGCATAATTAGGGTCTAGACAAGAGTGTAGAGACCAAGTGCTATGAGCTGAGGGAGCTGTGGTTGTTTAGCCTGGATGAAAGGAAGCTCAGGGGAGACCTTATTGCTCTCCATAACTACGTAAAAGGAGGTTGTAGCCAGGTGGAAGTCAGCCTCTTCTCCCAGGTAACAAGTGATAGGACCTTAAGAGGGAATGGCCTAAAGTTGCATCTGGAGAGGTATAGATATTAGGAATATTGGATATTAGGAATATTGCATATCAGGAAGAACTTCACTGAAAAGGTTGTTAAGCATTAGAACAGGCTGCCCTGGGAAGTGAAGTAATTGCCAGACCTGGAGGCATTTAAAAGGTGTGTAGATGTGGCACTTACAGAAAAGGTATAGTGCTGGACCTGGCAGTGCTGTGTTTAATGGCTGGACTTGATCTTAAGAGCTTTTCCAACTGAATTGGTTCTGTGATCCTGTGATTAGAGACCAGTAAAGCTCATTGACTGTGGCATTCCCAAACAATATAATGAAATCAGCACAATGGTTACTTTGGAAGAACTAAGGAATAAGAATATTTCACATGCAAATGAACATGGTTTTGCTATCAAATTCTGCCAAACAAATGTGGTTTGATTTGCTGAGCAGGATAAGCTTGCTTGTTTAAAAAGGGTTAGACATTTGTGAAGCTTTACTTCTCAGGTGGAAATTATTTTGCCTTATGAGAGGGAAAAATGGACATTTTATGGTCTGAAGTCAGACTTGTCTTCCAAGCTCATTTCTGGCCTCACTTTCTAATTTGCATCTTTCCAGCTCTGTGGATGCAGAAACGGAAATCATCTTGTTAATGTGGGCAAGTACCTAAAGGGAGGTTGTTCAGAAGACAGAGCCAGATGCTCTTCAATGATGTCGAGTGACAGGACCAGAAGCAGTGGGCACAGACTAAAGCACGAGATGCTCCCTTTAAGCATCAGGAAGCACTTTTTTAATATGAGGGTAACTGAGCACTGGCACAGAGCTGCTTGTGGGGTCTCCAGCCTTGGAGATATTAAAATACCATCTGGACATGGTCCTGGTCTACTGACTCCAGAATGATCTTGTAGAAGCCTAGAAGATGAGGGGGGAAATGTGTATGTTTCTAACAACCATAGCCAGATAGCTGTGGGGCCAACCAAGGATTTTTGGTAATAATAAGACTGAGAATGAACAGGCTGTGGCTGGAGAAGAGGGCCATACAGAGGTAGGGCAGCAGTATCCTGGGATAAATGTGCTTGTTCCAGCCCCTGGAGATGAGCACCACATGGTAGAGACAGAGCAGGAAGTTTGAGAAGTGGTCATGAACTGTGGGGGGATCAGGACTACTAAAGAGTGACAAAGCCCTCTTACTCATTTTCAGAAAGGTCTAGAAGAATGAACAATGCATGATAACTAATTAACCTAGAAAGCAAGAAACTTATCTATAAAATGTTAGCCCCACAAAGCTCCGGTGCTCATATGCCTCAGGTCTCTGGACAGCCCATCAGCCAGATCAACACTGTAGCTAGGACTAGTGATCTCTTTTTCTTTCTTTCTTGTTTTCTTTCTCTCTCCCCCTCTTTATTTCATCTCTCTCTTTTACCTTGCACCCTACCTTTATCCAAAACCACTGCCTTGTGCTTATACTAGGGTATCAGGGAATAACATACCAATTTCCATACAAAGTGTGAGAGATTTACTAATAAAACTTAGTAAGTTTTTGCAGACTGACTGATTTTTGTCATTCTTTTTGACTATAAGAATTTATGAAACTTAGGTTCTGCCTTCCCCTTAAGAGTGGGACACCACAGACCTGCCTGAGCAGGTGACCTCCAGAGGTCCCTTCTAACCTCAAGCCAGTGTGTGCCAGATTCTGTGGCATTATACAAAGATGCAAGTCTGAAGACTCGACATCAGGATGTAATTGTTAGCATGCCTGTTGCTTTAATAAAACTTTAATCAATTAAAAATTGTCTAAACAAATGTCTTAATGTGCAAGAGCAGTTTTGTTTCTTTAAGTTCATTTTAAGTGATAACAGGCTGTATGTGATAGAGTGTTGTACTTTAATGCTTCTGAAGTCCCCAATGGTTAGCAGCAGTCAGTGTGCTCAGCAGTGTGACAGATGGGCAGGTTCTTTGATTATGATAGAGAGAGAACATAGAAGAGGGTTTTTCAGAGGACAGGCTGAAGAGAAATGAGACAATGGAGCTTAACTGAGAAAGAGGCCAGATTTCCAAGCAAAAACATGGCTTGCTGGCTTAACAGGGTAAAGGTGGAGTTCTGCTCAGAGGTTCTCCATACCTGAAAAACAGTATTAAGAAGTTAATGTATGTGCTTCTTGAGTTAGAATTTGTTTCCTCCTTTGGAGACATCTCATTAGAACAATGGGAAATATAATTTTTTTTTCAATATCCTTGCTTTTGGTTGCAAAACTTGAGACTTACAGAAACAGATACTCTTCATATATTTTCTGGTGTAATCTAATTCAATTGAAGAAGTTGAAGGAGTCTGTTACTGTATTTAAAATGTAGGCATAAGGCAGTTCTTCCTCTCTAGATACAGTAAGAGCATGAAAAAACTTGCAACATGCAAGTGTGTTTTCTTCACTCTGTGCCATTGGAAATACCAGTATTGTCAGTGGAATGCAAAATGTTTTCCAGAAAATAAGTGATCAGTGTCACCATCCCCAGACTTGTTTTTTTGAAGCAGTAATCCCAGGTACTGTTCTAAACTGCATCAGTGGCTGATACAGCACAAAACATCTGGTTTTGCTTGCATGAAAATAATAAGAGCTATGAAGCATGGCTGCTCAAGAAAAGGATGAAGGAATTAAAATTGTTTGTAAAGGCCAAAATGGAGACCTAGGTTTTAAACCACTTAGAATTTGGCAAAGAAGTTGAAGGAGAAAATTCTTTGAGTTGCCTTTGAACTGGTCAAAACTGTCTTCAGTTGCAACATGGGAAGCATGAGAGAAAACTGTTAGAGAGAAAAATCTTTAGAGATTTTCAGAGAAAAAAATCTTTTTAATGCTGAAGTTAATGAAACACTTGAACAGATTATTTTGGAATCTTGTGAAATGCCAGTTAAAAGGGTTAAAACAAGTATTTATCTAGGAATGTGGAAACAGTTTTCTCTAACATGTGCAGGCAGAGGGCAGTTTTGCAACATACGTTTTTCCTCTGATGCTAAGACATAAGTACAATATATAATCCCCTTTGAATTTGGAAATGTTGCCCAGATTGCTATTCAAATGTTCCTTACACTTTAAAGCTGTGACAGGGTCAATTTACATAATAGTATTTCAAATTATCTAATATTGTCTAACATTTTATTCAGCTTCTATTCTCATTTCATGTACAAAAAGTGCATCTCTGCTTTTCTGATTCTATCAGAACCTCTTTTCTTCTCAACAGGGTAACAGAGCTTTCATCCCACCTTCCAGATGGTTTTCGATTAAACCTACAGTTATATCTTTCACTCGTTTGTAAGCGATTGCTAAAAATCCACGTTAATGTTGCCATTTATCTCTAGAAGAACCAAAACTCTCGTGCCTACTCATGTTTTGACCATTTCTAAGTGAATATGCATAGCCCAGGTACTGTGCTCCCTTGTTAATATCATCCTACAGTGATTTGATGCAAAAATCTGAATCTTACACAACTTCTATGACAGTAATACAGAGTTTCTCTGTGTTATGTGAAACAATTTGAGATCCTTTACTGTCCATATGGTTTTCCTTTTAGGGCAAAGGCTTTGTAGACTTTTGTACAGAATGGTTTGTGACTTTCATGGTCCCTCACTTTCTCTTTATTAATGGCATTGTAAAGCAGTTGCAGTAAGATAACTGCATCCTAAACATCCTAACTGGTTTTAATTTCATAATTGCTGTTTTTGGACAATAAAGACTATCCCATAGCATCTGTGTGTATGGATATAAGAGTAATATATAAAATATCCTGATTTAGAGCTGCCCTTTAGTGAACAGGAAAAGTGAAGAAGGAAATATGTGGTGTACCACAGCTGCAGGATCATGTCCAGGGAGGTCATAGCTGCTGGTGACTGACATAAGAGATTCAATGAGATGGGTCTCTGCTTGGTTAAACTCGGGAATTCATTTATTGCAGCAACACAGGAACCAACTCAACTTAATCCAGAGCCAGAGAACGCAGGACAGGGACAGGGTGGTGGGTTTTATAGAGGAGGGGTGGAGTTTTACTTTTCCTGGGCTTAGAGGACACATCCGCCAAGGTAGAGGAGTGGAGTCTACTTTTCACTGGCTTTAAAGCCAGACCTCTCACTTTAACAATGCTTGTCTAAAAATCAAGTCCCTGCCTCTTTGAGCGGGGCCAATCCACAGAAATACATTTTTTTTAACTAGTAGTGGATTACTTTAGGCCATCTGTTATTTCTAGTTACATTATAATAGTATGTTACCACTGTACGCTTGTCCCTATAGAACCTTTTGGAAACTCTCAACTGTGTATTTTTCATATATTGCTAATTTTGCAGTGCAGAGATATGTGCAGATAGAAAAATGAACAAAAAGGGCATCATTTAGTGTGAACTTCAACTTTTAGGTACTGTGTCATCTTCCAGTAAATGCAATTCTTTATATCTGGTACCTTCTGTATTTTTGTACTTTGAGGATTGCACTGCACTTGAATTTTCTTTTTTTCTGTGTAAAATGACTATAAAAGTGAAACCTAAGTTTGTGAAATGTTTTTTCTTTAATTGGCAGATAAGATTTTTCTGTAAATTCCTAGCTATTGAAGAAGCTATGACTCATACCACTTTACAAAAATTTTGAGTCACTGATACAAAACAATGTTGTCAAATGTGTTATAATCATAGGATCTTATAACTTGGGGTCCCTTTCATTTAACTACAGATGCTTCTATGTTTAACTGTTATTGCCAAGAGATGAATATGACTATTTTGAGTCCTAAACCTGTTCTCTTTGAAAAGGATATGTGTGTGTACAAGTACAAATTAGATTAATAGCATGTTTTCATAATGTCGAATTATTTTATGAGAATTTATGCTTTTTCTGTAATACCATACATAAGAAAATCAGAGTGATTAATGCAAAGTAAGTTAAACCAAGACCTGCTTTATGAGTTTATCAGATTCTTAGTTAAGTCAGTTAAGATACAGTACTTTAACTTCTCTATTTTCACAAATAGTTGTATTTGGCTTGTTGAGTTAATCATGAGGTTACAGAATAAAAAAGAACTTCCTGAAGTGAGTAGAATGTTTCGAGAGCTATGTTTTAATTTAATGCTCTCATTCATTAAAAGAAGCAAAATGCCAGAAAAAAAAGTTGTCTTAGTTTGGAAGGCTAGCTATTACATACTTCGAACTTCTTTTTTAGGTTTGTAGGTGGAGAGCTGAATATCTGTTACAATGCTGTGGATCGTCATGTTGAGAATGGACGAGGAGACCAAATTGCCATTATTTATGACAGTCCTGTAACAAATACCAAAGAGAAAATAACATATAAGGAACTTTTGGAACAGGTATGTTTCAGAATGACCTTGTTAATGAGAAGGGGCAATAAAATACTTACAGTAGGTAGATATCAGAGAGGTAGAAATGATCTACCTCACTAGTTTACTCCTTTTGCTGTGCTCGATATTGATTTATAAGCTTTACTACCTCTGCCAAATTATACTGCGTCCATTAGGTTTTGAAATTCCTCTATTTCCTCTTTTCCTTCTACAGTTTAATAGGTTTTATTCCCTGGTTGGTTAAATTTTTAACTTGTCTGTATTTGATTTCATTTTCTTTTTGTGTAATGGTTCTTAATTAAAAGGTTAAGCATAGCATTAGTTGAGTCTCTTGACAGTTGCTGTGATGATCAAAAGTACAGTTCCATAGAACTGAAATGTGTACATTGGCTGTTGCTGCACGTAAATGAGTGTAAGCCTAAATGAAATTTAACTCGGGGAACTCCAAAGAAGGCTGTGTCACCTGCCCCTGTGTAGGCTGTCATGAGAGTGCTTGTGGCCCTTCTGTCTGGGAGATCTGTGGATTTCAGCTCCCCTGTTGGCTGAAGTAGCCTACTCCTGATGAGATTGTGAATGTCCAGTTATGCATCAGCCCACTGAGATTTACTCCATGCCTTACCATGGGTTGTTGCCACCATGCGTGTTTGCAGCCTGCCCCGTTGAAAGTTCTTGGCTCTCAGGGCTCTCTGCCTGAGGTTTGCCCTCATGCTGCTACTCTTGTTTAGCTGCCTTTTTTTCTTCCAGTTACATGTAGCAGTTGAACTTAACACTGGGTACAAAGAAATGATGGAGTTAGAAGCATATTTCTCTTGTTTCAATGTGTAAGATGGATTACTTTGAATGCAACACACTCACAATGTGTTGCCTGGAGTAATGTGAACCTGTGGTTTAAAATGTGAAATGAGGTCCAGAATACAGAGAAATTCAGTTTGTGAGGGGTTTATTCCACCGTTGCAAGAAAAGAGAAGTCATACACCTGCAGAGAAATTATAAACCTGTTATACATTCTACCTCTTAAGGAAAATACAGAGAACATGTACTCCTTACCAGTTTTCTATTTATTTACCAAGTCAAAAAGACAACATGCCATACAGTATACTGGAGCTGGAACAACCAGCTTTGGGGTTTTAAGAAGTCAGAAGACTTTGAAAGGATCCAGCTCCTTCTCTAATTTTATTTATGCTAATATATCATAAGTACAATTACATTTATATATGCAATTTTTCTGACATTTGCCTTCAATAATTATGATCTATATACAATATATATGCAAATGTATGTGTATATATTAAATCAATCTATATATATGTTGCATATAATATTTGGTTTATTTTAATGTAGAAATAAAACATTTTAATGTAAATTATCTTGAGTGAACTTGGTAGAAAATTCCTCTGAAAAAAACATGAAAAGTAGCCTTTTTTCTGCTTTTTAAGCTTGAAATTATGTTAAATCTCCTAAGTTTATGTCTCTATAGGTGTATCAATTGTCTTAAGACATAGTAAATTTATGCAAAGTGAGAAAATTTTGCTATTTGACATACACATCCTTTCATCTACATTTCTTGTTACAGAGCATTACAAAACCAAGTGGAAGAACTTGTTTAAATTTTCTGGGGTATGTAGTAGTACTCACTCAGAAGTTCATTATAATCTTGCTGCAGGCTGAGTCCTATGTAAATACTGTTTCTGAATTCTCTACAATTTGCTCTTAATCAAAAGCAAATAAATGTGAAAGGCAATATTTGATATTAACAGCTTGTCTGTTGAGGCTTCCTGGTTCCCTCTTGTACAAGAAGTTTAATTTGGTTTATCTGCTAGCTACCAGACTCCTGAAAATGAAAGTGTCAAAGAGATCTGCTGAAAATACAAGGGACATAGGCTGTTGTATTTTTTCATGGATCTTGTAGGTGTAGGAGAGTTTAGCTTGCATTGAAGGATTCTGTGCTCCTGGGTCCCAGTCACTGTTCAACCCAGGAAGGTTTGGAATTCCTCTTTTGAGCATTTTGAATGGGATTTCTGGTTTTGTATATTTTAAGACGAATTCTTTTAGCATGGACCAAAGCTGCTTTTGGTAACTGCTAGGAGTTTACTTCAGAACTGAATGACTTAGAAACCTTAGTTGCTGATACAGCTACAGTATTAGGTTCCTGGGGAAAAGTGAAAGCTTGCTCACTGGGTCCATGCATTTGTTAAAAGTGTAAATTATGCCCTGGTCTTCCAAGGTGAAGGTCTACTTGAGTTTCTTATTATATCACTTGGTCTCAAATGATTTTATTGCTGAAATGTCACGTATATTAAAGTGAATGAGCAGTCTTTAGCTTGACGAAAAGTGAAGAAATAGCATGTTAGTTTTTGAGTGATAAAGTACACTGCACTATGTTAATGTAAATCATAAATGGAAATGCATTGTAGCAAAGTGGATGATTTTGTGGCTTTTAGCAGTTTAATGAAATATCGGTAGTCACTTTTCTACCCTCCCCATTTTTTTTTTAGAAAGAATGGTTGCTTGGATGTTTCAGGGCTACAACATCAATCTGAAGTGCAATGTAAACCTGATTTACAATTTTCCCTTGTCTTCCAAATAGCTGGAGCTACAGACAGTATTTTATTGTATAGTCCAGATGTTCCCTGTCTGTCAGACTGATGAGAGAATGGGCACAAGGAAAATCATAGATACCCATGTATTGTATTGGATTGTTGCCTTCAGTGTCGTTACAGCCTTTAGGGTGGGGAAATTAGGTGCAGACAAGTGATTACTGGGTTTGCACAGATGACATGTAGTTCCTGTCTGCTGTATGCTGTACACATGTTCTGCTTTAAATACAATTTAGCTATGACAGATTTCAATAAAAATTACATAAGTACATGCAGATCTCTTCGCTGTCTCCCTCCCACACCTAGGAACCAGTTATATATCTTGTTTACAAGCACTGGGAGTCTTCTATTACAAAATTATGTCTTTTTCTTTCAGCAGACAAACATTGCCTTTTCATAATTGTTAATAATTATTTATGAAATAATTATAATGAATAATAAAAAATACTCGTCCATTGTGTTTAACTATTTATTGCCCACTACCCACACTTACAGTGACTATAAAAATACTCATTAAATGTTATTTTCATTGCCTCTGGCCTTGTTGTCAACACTGCTTGAGAGCCACAAGCAGGGAAGATAACAATTCACTTTCTTGTTTCTTTGAGAGAAGGTGATGTTAGCTCTGTGTTTGCAGATTTTAATATTTTAACAGTAGGAACTATAGAAAAGTAATTTACCTTTGGAATTAGAGTTGTTATCTTTATTTACACTTACTTTCACTAATTATACCTAGAAATGACTGTAAAGGCTGGTGGTATGGCAATAAATGCTAGCTTTGTACATGTCCAGTCTTTGGTTTTTGTTGAATTTTGATAG
The DNA here is from genome assembly GCA_013399455.1 of Anthoscopus minutus. Taxonomy (NCBI): domain Eukaryota; kingdom Metazoa; phylum Chordata; class Aves; order Passeriformes; family Paridae; genus Anthoscopus; species Anthoscopus minutus. The sequence goes on from VWYI01015247.1 coordinate 19,289, forward strand.
TGAATATCACTTTTATATGATCTTGATGGGTACTAATAAGTCTAGCATTAAAGATATTTTCTCTTGAAAATCAGTAATATTTAAGATAAGGGATCTCTTCTATATGATACAAATTATATAGATACCTTATTCTGTGTGAGTTTTCAGCTTGGTGCGGTGATGACTGCCTTACAAACATGTTGTTTCTTGTGGTTGAAAAAAACAACATAGATTTATGTAATGCTTACAGATAATTGAACTTATGCAGTATCTTCTGATGCAAGAGTGCCTGCTTGGGGCTTCTGTGTTTTCTTAAATCCTCAGGGAGAATGTAGACATGTGCTGTTTGATTGTGGATGAGCTGTGAATTTCATGCAAAGACGGAGCAGATGCTCCTGGAGCTGCTGGATGTTACTGTCTCAGGCTGCTGAGAGTCTGAATGTGTATTTCTGCTGAAGAGAGAAACAGTGAGGTGGGAAATGGATATATAAAAGCAATATTGGAGCAGAGTTTTAGGAAATAATATCATTAGGCAGAGAGGCAAAAAAGCAGAAAAGAGCAGAAAAGAGCAGTTAAAACCAGTAGTGGGCCTTTGATTTGTACAGGGTGATCCATGATGCTTCTTCACTTGGGTAAGTACATCACTGTAGCTGATTTAGTATTGGTTATTTTTACATGTTCTTATATACAAAGCAGTTGATGCAATTTTCAATATACTTGTGAGGATTCTAGGACTGAATGTACTTACTCTTTAAAAAGAGAAAACACAAATTTTTAAATAATATGAATGAAAGCGTTTCTTTCAGAAGATGCCACGCTACCATGCCACAACAAGCATGTTAGCACAACTTCACAGCACTTGTTACAGGCTCCCATGCTCGCTATAATCCGGCTTACCGTGTGGTAAATACTAATGAAATATTCAGTACTACTCCCATGACCAAATATAGTGTACTGTCAAAGTAATAAATATTTTCTCATGGTGTAACAGAGGCATTGCTGCTGATCAGTCTATTGCATTTCTTGAGTTCCAGTCATTTGCTGCTGTACATAGTCTCTCTTTGGTATCCACATAGGAAAAATGAAAATCTGACAATGAGAGCAAAACTTGATTTTAAATCTAGATATCTCTCTGAATTTTTATTTACCTTTGGTTCAGGGTAAAAGGTCTCTTGTCTCAGATTCTGAGTTTATGGCACTGCAGTAAAGAAAATACTACTACATACTTGATTTGTGTTCCAAAGTTAGCTAGTTAGGATAGATCTTATATTATGAATTTACCTGTTTACATTCATTCTTATGAGCTAAAATTGAGAAATATAAACTGTTACGTGACTAAAAGAATGACTGGTAGACTGTCATTTAAAAATTTGCTAGGTGTTGCTATTTTTTTTTTCTTTTGGCTGTACTGACTACAATGGTTAGTCTCATTCAATTTTTATTTTACAAAGGAAAAATATATTAGTGGGTTTTTTGTAAAGAGAAAATTGTCTTAAATTTGATGTAACCTTTGGATATATTATGTCAACTTTATCATACTGGCTTGTCTCTTTGATGTCGTGCATCTGTTGACTGCATGAAGCTTGGTTTTTTATGGGGCAGCAGCAGATCTGGGGGAACTTTAAATATGGATGTTTTGTCATCAGGTCTCCAAGTTAGCTGATGTCATGATCAAACATGGTGTGAAGAAGGGAGATCGTGTGGTCATCTACATGCCCATGATTCCTCAGACAGTTTACTGTATGCTGGCTTGTGCAAGAATAGGAGCCATCCATAGCCTGATTTTTGGTGGATTTGCATCTAAAGAGCTTTCGGTTCGCATCGATCATGCAAAGGTAATAATCTGTTTGGAGCAACAAACACCACTGCAGTAGTTATTCCTATCAGTCAATGTCAAAAACCTGTTGTTTGGATTTTTTCCCCAGACAGGCCAACATTTCTCTGTGTGGCACACAATCTCAATTTGTTTATAATACCTATTGTTGCAATATGAACAAAGTACTATGTCTGTGTTGAGATTGATGCTTGCATAGCAGACGCCAAGTGAGCAATTTTGACCCCTTCTACAAAAGCAAGAGTTTAACACACTGTTGTCTGTAGAGTATACTTTGTTCTCATGTTTGTTAATCTTTTTCTACAAAGCATCTCCTTAATATTGGCTTTTAGTTCAGCATTTTCATCAAGTGTATGATGAAAATCCTGCCAACCCTAAGCAATTTCATTGGCTTGTCTGATGTTTTGACATATTAGGTAGTATGTTTAACTGTTGGGTAGTACATTTTTTCAGCTATTGTGATTTAGGAACCGTATTCCCCAATTTATTGTTTTCATTGAAACACTCCAAACCATATGTTGCTTGCTCATTCCTTCTCCCTCCTCCTTCCTGTGGTGGGGTGGAGAGGAGAATTGGAGGCCTAAAAGGTAAAGATCAGGTTGAGATAAGAACAGTGTGCTAGAAAAAGCCATGAAATAAATGAACAGTAACAGCAGCAATGTTCTTAGCAGAGTGTACAAGAGAGGCAAATGATTCACACCATGCAGAGCCTGCACTACCCCACTACACCCTCCAGAAAGGACCCATCCCCCTTCCCACCCTGTGTATGGCTTGAGGTGGTATAGAATGACTCTGGGTCCTGGCTATTAAAAAAATTAACCGTGTCCTAGCTGGAACTAGAACAAGCTGTAATTCTGCTTCGTTTAATTTCTACATAAAGCAGGACAGCTATGGAAACAGTTGCCCTAAATAAGTGGCTCCGCAGATTGCATAATTAATAGAGGTGAATGCTTTAAAGGCTTCTGTATTTGGCATAAGTTGAGTTTGTTTATAAAGCATTATGATGTCTATGTTACTGAAAAGAAAATAGTAATTCACTATTCTTTGTACCTTATCTATATAAGGCATATTAGTAGCTTGTGTATGCTTTGGTTTCAAACAGCTAGCAATGGAGTGGCCTATTCTCGTTTTATACTAGTGAACAAGGTAAAGACTTTATCACCTTCATCAGTCACCTGAAGCATTCAGATTCTCTGTGGTAGCTGTCTTATCATTGAATCACATTGCTTAGACAGGACAGACAAAACAGGATTTTGTGTAGGGTTCAAGTCTCCAGGATTTGTGGAACTTTCATGTAGATTTCTGTGTGCAGAAGTGCTTTTCACATGACTGAAGTTTCTGTTTTATAAATATCTGTAAATAGAGAGTTGAATGCATTTCCCCTCCTCTCCTTGATGCTTTAACAAAGGTGTTAAAAAAATGGCCAAAATAGTTCGTTGAAATGATGAAAAAAGGCTAAGAACAGCACTCCAGTCTTCCCTTTCTTCCCACTTCTCCAGTTTTTTTAACAAGCTATAATTAGGTAAAAATAATGTAGAAGAAAACATTATGAGCTTTAAAAATGGAGGTTACTACAATACAAACCATCCATCTAGCATGTTTACTTATAGAGTATTTTGCAATTATTAACTAATTAATCCCAATAGTTTTTCCCCAGGGAAAAAAGAGAGAGAACACAGTAATCATAATCCTTGCTTCATGCATTAAAATGAAGAGAGGCAGTTTAAGTTTTCTACCCAAGGTCACATAGCAACTCTTTTGAAGGTTTAGCTATATAATTATTTGCTGCAAACTAGGACTAAGTTCTAATTTACATTGCCTTTTGGTTTCTTTAAAAGGAAGTGTTATGGATGATTTTTGCTCCATCTGATGTATAATAAAAATCTGAGTAAGGAGAGGCATATCCTCACTCTAAATTTCAAAACGTGCCCCAATTTTCAGCATGATAAACTTTCATGATGAGTGAATTGTACTCTCCTGAGGCTACCTGTAAGTACCTGATAGACAGTTAAAATGCTGAATAAATGAAACAGTTACACAATAACCTAACCTTATTATTAAGCTTTTATATGGATTGGTTTAGATGCTGCAGTATAGGACCTGATGTTGGTAAAGTTAATTAGAAAGTATTAAAGATGTGCAGTTGAAGTCTGGCTGTTGTAGAAGAAAGACCAAACTTAATCCTCTGTTGGAAGGTCTGAGTGAAAGAAATAACGAGCTCTTTTCAGTGACTATGAAAAGGTACACTTGGCCAACTTACCTTAATTTATCTTGAATTTTAAATAAGTCTGGGAATGCTGCAAAGTCCTGCAGGTGGTAATTCTACTTGTGTCAAGTGTTGGCAGTTACAGGCATTCTGCAGTGAATTGTGATGAAGTGATACAGAGCATGAGAATGGGAATATTTGTCGTCTTTCCTTTCAGTTGAGTCTGGGAATGTATAATTTGTGATATCAAAACAATAGGTAGGTTCATACAGTCATGGAATAGTTGGAAGGGACCTTTAAAGGTCATCTAATCTGACTTCCCTGCAATGAGCAGAGCATCCTCAGTCAGATCAGGTTACTCAGAGCCCTGTCAAACCTGACTTTGAATGTTTCCAGGGGTGAAGGATGTATCATCTCTGAGCAGCCTGTGCTGGTATTTCATCACCCTCCTTGCAAAAAATTTATTCCTTATATCTAGTTTAAATATACCCTCTTATAGTTAATACCATTACCTCTTTCTCCTATTGCAGCAGGCATTGCTTATGTCCAACTTTTCATCCACCAGTATCCCCAAGTCCTTCATGGCAGGGCTACTCTCAATCCCTTCATATTCCCCAGAGTGCACTGATTTTTGAGGGGCTTGGCCTGGCACAAGTGCAGGACCTTGCACTTGGCCCTGTTGAAGCTCATTAAATTGTCATGGGCCTACTCATTGAGCTTGTCCATGTCCCTCTGGATGGCCCCCCCTCCTTCAGGAGTGTCAGCTGTGTCACCTGAGGAGTATCAGAGAGTACAGAAGAATTTGTAGGAGGAGTCTTTACAGCAGAATAAAGGTGTTGATCTTGCACCAACAACTTGTACTGTTGGCCCTTGCTTTATCTCATTTCTACTTCACAATGTTGTTTTTTTCTGTAGCTCACTATCTCTATCTTTCTTTTCCAGCAGACCCTTGAACTCTCCCTGGTTTTTCTTCAAACTTCTTATATTTCAATCTAATCTTAACATATAGGACTACATGGAGCCAGAGAAGAGGTGGGAAACGGATGTATGAAAGCAGTATGGGAGCAGAGGTGCAGAGGAAATAAAGTCATTAGGGAGAGAGAAGAAAAGAGCAGTTAAAAACAGTAGTGGGCCTTTGATTAGCCCAGAGTGATCCATGGTGCTTCTTCACTTTGGTAGTGCATCACCTTAGCTAATTTAACATTGGTTATTTTTAGATGCCCTTACTACGTACAAAGCAGTTGATGAACACAGGTGGCATCATTTACAAATTACTATAAAGCTAGTGATAACAAGAGTCTTTCATCTTAACACTTGCATAGAACTGTGTATCTTGTATTTATTACAGTTTAACTTCAGGGTGGCCTCCCAATTAATTTTCAGCTTAACTGCATTGTATTGTATCATCTTCTGTTGTATCAGTGCATTCCAAAATGGAAAATCAATGAATGCTGAATTTTTAAAGCTCATCCAAAATCTTTCTTTTGAATACACACAATTAGAGATCTTTCCTGAATGGCAGATTTGGACAGATATGGAAACATTTTGTTATTGCACAAGAAAACAATTTAATCTGTGCTTTCTCTGCTGAATTTAATTTTGCCTTAACTGTGACATTGTGGTTTATGCCTACTTAATGAGATTTATGCTAATATATACAATTGGTAAACTAGCGTGATCAAACTGAGCACCATATGATAAATAAACTTCTAAAACTTCAAAACAGTGGAGACTGAAGACTTGTTCTTTTCCAAGTAAAATATGTTCTGACACATAGGTTCTTTGGTGCTACCTTTTCTCCCCTGAAAAGCAAAAAATAAAAATACCCATCTTTGGACCTAAGTCAGAATAGCTTGTGTGCAGACTTCTTCACTTAGGAAGTCTTACATAAAAGCTGTGGTTAATTTATTGACAAAGATGTGAAATCCACACTCGAAAATAAATATTAGTCTAAAAAGCCCCAGAACTATAACAATCTGATTGTTAGTAATTTTGTACCCTCAATCCTTCAACCATCTCTTGAAAAACTGTAGCCTTAGTTCCCTCATGTGCTGTATGACTTTAGCTTATCCTCTTCCTGTATTTCTAGTTTCCTACCATCTCTTGTTTGCCTTCTTTTCCCTCTTTCTTCTGTTTTCTGTCCTGTGACTTTAATTGCAGGCTGTGAAAAAGCCAGCAAAGTTCTTCAGCTGGTATTGAAATATGAAATTGAAAGCATTAGGTAGAAGGCAGAACAGTACAGCTAACCATTGCCATCACTGCACCACTCTTCCTTAGTGGAGGATCTAAGATGGATAGGGGTTGCTCCCTGTTCATTAATATTTGTACAACTAATAAGAAATTAATACTGTTGATTTCTTACTCAAATGTGTTTGAAAATAGTGAAGTGTAAGGGGGTATTAATATTCTTTCAAACAAAAGGCGTGAACAGTGAGATTACACAAGCTTGATTTATTCTAAAAAAATAATCTAAGCCCCTGTGTCTAATTCTGTAAAGATAAATGGTATACATTGAATTTAATGGAAAATTTTTTTAGGTTTCATATCTAAAATACATTGCAAATGTACATATTAACTATCTTCTTTTTTTAGCCCAAACTTGTTGTAACAGCGAGTTTTGGAGTAGAACCGAAAAGGAAAGTGGAATACATATCTCTCTTAGAAGAAGCACTGGCAAGGGTACAGAGCAAACCTGATAAAGTTCTCGTTTACCAGCGACCTAATTTGGTGGGTGTACAGTTGTAGTGCCTTCATGTTAACTTTCACACGTTTGTGTAGTGCATATACCTTTACTTTTATGCAAGAACTATTTTACTGTATCTGTTGTAATTCAGTTTTTGATTTTAAGGGCAAGTCTTATATTAATAAGATTTAAATGCTAGATAGAACTAGTGCAATAGAGAGATTACAGAAAATTGGCTAGTACTGTATAAAACATTTGAATAGTACATTTTTTTGGATTGAATTCCATTTATTCCATGTAGTTTTCTTTTGACAATTTTCTCCTTTTTCAATGGACAGGGCCATGTTCCTCTTACCAAAGGTCGTGATCTAGACTGGGAAGAAGAGTTTGCAAAAGCACAATGTTCAAAATGTGTTTCCGTTCCCTCAGACCACCCACTTTATATTCTGTATACATCTGGAACAACAGGTTTGCCCAAGGTAAAGGACTATCAGTACTCTAAGTGTCTGTGACCAACTATTTGCAGCTCTCCTTGAAAAAATATGTAATTGAAAAGTTTAAAAATGTTTGCCAGAGCACAGTGCTATAAATGATAAGCATTGCTGCAAATAGTTTAATCTCATTTATTCACATTTCACTATTTTAAAGGCAGCATCTAGGAATAAATCACATTTTAAAATTTAAATAGTAGTAATATAAAGATAGGATGCGATTTCTTCAAGTATTTTTACAAAATAAACTTTGGAGGATAGCAGAATATCTTTTATTCAGTACTATCTTCTGTGTTTTAACTTTTTTAGATAAGCATAGTATAGTCACTTAATGATAAGACCAGTTAATATATCACTTGTGTGATAGCATTTATTGCTGACTAATCTTGTTCATTATTTACATATTAGCTAATTTTCTTGTAAATAAGACATGGTGAATGACATTACAGATTAAATTAAATAAAGCATATTCTGAACATTTATACCCTGAAAGTAGAAGTTTGGATTAAGTGAAAATTAACAAAGGGTGTTCTTTGAAAATGTTTGCTTTTGAATGTAAATTAGTTTTTATGATGCATTTTTAAAGGATTGTATTTTGAAAGTGAACTCTGAGTGTTTGTTTGGTACTTAAAATGCTCTTTTACAACGTGGAGGGCATGCTGAATATAATTTTCTGGTGATAGTCTTACCACCACTGATTCAGACAGAGTAACACACCCTGGAAAGAACAATTCTGCTGCTAAAGAATTATTTGATGGTGTTGCCTATGAAGTTCGGAATCTCTTAGGATGTAAGGGAAAACAAACATCAGTTTTGCTGTGAAAAATGTCTTCTGCTTTTACTTTCAATGTGGGCCTTTGAACACAACATAAATATCGCAAATCATACAGTCATGTTGCCAAACAACCCAAGATAAGATCCTTTGTTACAGCAGATGTTTTCTTTGGCTGATTATCAATAGAGTATCTCAGAGGTAATAGTTCTCAGAAGTTTACTTCATTCACTGTGTTGTCTCTGCAGAGAAAAATACAGATATCTTGAATCAATCATCCTTAAAAGAGAGAAATTTTAAACTAGCAGTAAGCTACAATAAGTAAGTCTCAGTGAATAAAATAACTTCTTTATTTATTTAAGTAATTTAATTTAAATGGTCATGCCAGCTACTTGGTTATGACCTCCCTAAAAAACTTTGTTGATTTCAGAGCAGGGGCTAAGTTAGAAGCTGAGTGGAACAATATGCTGTCTGAAGTTGTTGAATTGTTTGTAAACCATTCTCTGCCTTAGCAATCTCCATTTTAATGAGATAATGTATCTCTGCAGTCCCTCATTTCTTGGATGAGGCCTGAAAGTGCCTGTTTCATTCTATTAAGTACATCAGGAGAGTGTACCATGCCTAGCACAGACAGACGGCTGCATTGTAATGGCTAAGCAGTGCTTATTTGTTTGGTCCAGTGGATTTCATCTGAATTTTAGTTCAGGATACCAAGATGTAGTTTAGTTAAGTCTTTCTTCTAGGAATGATGTGCTAGAAGGTGAGGAAATATATGTTAACCATACTAATACTGAAAAATATGTCCAAAAGTTTCCTGTTAATGATGTTCCAGAGTTGGTTTTTGATTTACCAGGGTGTAGTATGCTGTTGATAATCTCTCATTCTAATTTTCAAATCCCCCTTTTAGCTGAAGACTGAGGTAGAATTAATTTAGCATTCATATGTGCACTTCAGGTTTGATAGTAAACTTTCAAGAATATATATTGGTTTAAGCCAATTTCCTGACCTCTTTAAAAAGAGGGCAGGAAGGGATATGTCAGGTAGTAATTCACCCCAGTTTTTTTCAGGGATCATTTACTTTGCAGATATGAGGATGATTCAGATAGAGTAGGCAATGATTTTAAAATATACCCATCGTTTAGATGGTACTATGTAAGTGAGGTAAGTACTTAATCTCTTATTTTTTGTCAGCATATATTGACTGAGTATTTGTATATCCAACTTTTATGAGAGAATTTTAGCTTTGTTAGTTATCTTCTGAATGTTTATTTTATTGTATGTTTGGTTTTTGTTTTCCAAGATTAGTTCTTTAGTGGAAGTGTTAGTCTTGTTGGAATAGATCCTTTTATTAAGTGAGAAGTATTGGAGTCAGACAACTTTAATTCCATTGCTGCTAAAACCTTGACATTTAATTGAAGACAGCAATATGCAATAGCAGTCCTTCAAAACTTAACCTTAAATACTCAAATTTTCTTGTTTAGGGTGTTGTGAGACCAACTGGAGGCTATGCAGTTATGTTAAACTGGACCATGTCAGCTGTATATGGCCTCAAACCTGGTGAGGTAATCCTATTTAAATGTCATGTAAAGGTTTTTGAATGCCTCCTATAACTCCTAACTATAATATTGTTTATATTTCATTCTAGGTATGGTGGGCAGCTTCTGATTTAGGCTGGGTTGTTGGTCATTCCTACATTTGCTATGGACCTCTTCTTCATGGTAATACTACAGTTTTGTATGAGGTATGATCCAGTCTAAAAACCCCCCTTGGAGACAGCAGCATCTCCTCCAACTGATGATCCAGATGATCTTGTTTATGCCTTTCTATTCTTCATGCCGCAGATATTTAAATTGTGTGTGTACCTTCACTGTTTTTACTCTCCCACCTATTACAGTATTTTTTAGGGAAAACTTACTTAGCTGTCCTTCAAGCTTGTCTACATTTGTGTGAAGGGTGATAGTTAATGGTGTAAGGAATCTGAAACAACAAAACTAAAAATGGCAGATGGTGGAGTGTACCTGTGTTATTGATTAGATTAGACTACCTTTATTTTGGAATTAGGAGAGGGTGTTGTGTTTTGCATGTCTTGTGATGAAAAATACTTACTGGATCTTAGTATTGTTAGGAGCCAGAACTTCTAAGGAGACTTGTCTCTTCTTTCCTTTCTAGCACTCAAGAAAAATGAACCCAAGGCTCAGATGACATTTGGGGGGTCTCAGTCATTTCCTTCAGGGGATAAAATGTTGTGATGTGGAGAGGAGACTAGTCCAATTAGAGTGGCCTGTGGCATCCTTACTTTGCTGCTCAGAAAAGTAATTGTGCTGCCTTACATTGTTATTTTTTCAGAATTTATTGTTGATTTTTCTCAAGAAGAGAGAGCAAAAACCTCACCCAGTAGCAGAAATGCATGTTTGTAGACTCAAATACTGTATTGGCTTGAGTACTAAATTACTATAGTCTAATTAATGTTTAAGTGCCTAATAGATGTTAATTAGATTCTTCATTCTAAGAGGATTAACTCAGCACCACCACAATGGTAAAGCAGAAGAGGAAAGCACTGTAAGAAAATTGGCAAGTGCATGTAGATAATAAAAATACTTTGGTAGTTTTATAATGACTGTTTTTGAACACTGATGATGCACTAAGCCACATTAAAATTGTTGCATGAATTGTCAGAAGAGGATCACTGCAATGAAGAGGTTTTCATTCCAGCAGGTGTAGAATAAGCCTAGAAGGAATAGGAAGTGAAGTAAGGAGTCCTTCAGCATTTTCTGTTGCATGGTCCTCTTACAGTGAAGTTTTTATCTCTATGTGAATGCATGGGGATCAGTGGGGTTATTTGTAAATGGGAGCACCACCCTGTAAAAGGGGTACTACTTGTAAGTAGAGCTACAAGAGCGCTCTCATCTTTAGAAGGTACCTTGGTCTGTAGGAGTAGGAGTTCTCTTTCACCCAGGATCAGGATTGAAGAGCAGAGAGATGGTTTTCAACTTTAGACTTCATTGTTTATTCTTCCTTATCTATATTACATATTTACAGTGAGGAGCTATGTACACTGGGCTAACAAGGTACAAAATGGAGGCTGAATTATCTCTTCAAGGTCTTTTAAGTGTCAACCCAACCCATCCAACAATAAAATGCCAAGGAACTTATTTTCGTTAATAACCCAATAACCTGACACATGTGGATTCTTTTATTCAATCACCTATTATTAAACCCCAGAAGAAGAAGATGAAGAAGAAGAAGAAGGAGAAAGAGCCAATGCCCTAAGTCCTCCATCTTGTATTTCACTTATTAATACAACTAGAATGCCAAACTCTAACTTTCTCACCCAGAGACTTAATATGATTCTATCTAACTTACACACTCACATTGCTAGTTTCTCTGCTTAGGTTTGGAAGGTTTCTCTATGGTTTTATGTACAACTCAGTGTTCTCTTGAGTGTCTGAGCCTGTCAGTACAGATAAGGGAATATCTTCTGTGCCTCTGACTCCAACAGCTATTGTCATTATACAAGTACCCCTGAGTCTAAACTGGTAAAACAACAGGAGTAAAAATCCTACCTTTTAAACTATGAACATAAAGAAAAATTAGAGTTAATATCAGATTGACCTACATATCTGCTTTGTGATTTTTTTGCTCTTGGTGAGATCATTATTAAACAGAAATAGTACATTTCCCATTTTTCTTCTCCAAGATGCCACTAATCAAGGCTTCAGACAGTGTTCATGACATAAGTGTCATCTGTTTGAGGGCTAATAATGGGAAGAAAAGAAAGGTGTCTGTACACATAGGAATAAAAGTAATTACAAAGAGAGTAGTGTATGATTTTTCCTTTGCTCAGAAGACAGTATTAATAGTAAATGTTCAGAAATTTTTAGTCAAATCTCCTAAATGGTTGCCTAATTATATATTTTGGGTTAGAGAGTACCAGTGTGCTTTTTAGCTGTGGGGGAAGAACATCACATTCTTTTTGTTTGTGGACAACCACTACTGAATGTAAACTGTGCTGACTTCATACCCTCACTACTTAAAGTGTTTTGTTTATTTTTAAGTAACACTTAGGTGACAGCTTGTCATTTTAACAATTGCTGTAGAAACTGTGCTTTTAGTTTTTTCTTGCTGTTATACCATTGTCATGAATGCGAAAATGATGATGAATTCTTTTGAATACAAAAGCAAGTGTATTTTTTGTTTTGTTTTGTTTATTTTAAATAATCAGTCCTGTGTTGTTTTTCTCCAAAATGTGACAAACTTCAGCAACAAAAAAACTACAAGTCTCACGGCTCACTCTGGGTTGCTCTTACTAATAGGGTTTCAAGCTATAAGCAACAGGGCAGTAAAAAGAGAAAGTCTAGGTACTACTTGTGGTCCTTTGATATCAGGAAAAAGGCAGCATTGTAGTTCCAGTGTTTGGGACTTTGAACTGGAGTGAGGATACCCACACTTTTCAAGATCCAGGCATTAAGGACTTCATTTGAGTAGTTTAGGTCAGAGAAGGAGCTACTGTCCCACACAGAGCGGTAACAAGACATCTGTGTGCCTGGAGTGTCTCACAAGGCTCTCTGGAGTCCTGTAGTTGCAACAGATTTGCAGAATACATGAGAGCAACAGGTTTGAAATTACTCTTTGGCACAGTTTTTGGAGACAGCCAGCTTTTCTTGCTGTTTTTGTAAGTTTGTGTCATCAACTTACAAAGCAAACACTGTCTCTGAAGTCTGGCAGGGATCACTCTGCTGTCACCCATACTACTTGTGGAATGAATTCAGTAGGACATGTTGTCTCCAATTTTTAGTGGAGCCTTGGCAGAGGGTCACCATCATAAGGATGAATGCCTCTGTGAGCATATTCTTTTACTCCTGATAACATCAGGATTTTGTTTGTGCTTTGGCATCAGCGGGTTTTAGTGGCAATGAGTTCCATGCACAACATTTTCTATTCAGAGAGAATCTCCTCATAATTTTGGATTTAGTGGTAATTGAAGAACCCATTGTTATTAGGGGTCAGACAGAAAGGGAATTGATACACTCTTACTCCTTGTCGGACATTTTACTATAGCTCTTCTTCTGTTTCTCTTTCCTCAAGTATTCTATCCTCCTGGCTTCTTACTTTCTCCATACAAAAACTTTCCTATCCCCTTGATAATTCTTGGTTTCTGTGAATCTTTTTTGATAATCCTGTATGAAATCATGAATCATCAGCACATTTTGCCTCAGGGTGTCTGCTCAGCTGTTCAACATCTCATGAATTGCATGCTAAATCTAAGTACTTCCAGAAGGATGTTCCTGTCTCTCTATCTCAGAGTCTCGTGGTAGATCTTTTCTCTGGGAATCTTCCTAGCTGATACAAGAAGTATCTGTTCTCACTTTTCTCTTTTGAATTAGGTAAGACAGGTCACTCTCTTTCTAACTGCCCTGTTCCCTTTTACTGTGCTGTCATTTCTTGTCTAGATATTATTGCTAGTAACTTTTAAAAATCAATTTTCATCTCTGGTAGTGATGTGAATACTGAATAGCAACAAGTCTTGAACTGATCCCTGCAGAAATCTAGTGGAAGTATCTCATGGAAGTAGCTCAGTCCCCAATTGACTCTGCAATCTTTCAGCTTATTCTAAATACAATTACCCTGTGGTTTACTGTTTATATTGCTAACCTTTTAAAATAAAAATTACAGATGGTAATAAGCCTTCATGGAATATGGCCGTACTTCTTAAAATTTTTATATAATAAATTGTTGTTTTCTCTGGCAATTTTATTTGTAGGTTTTGTGCTCTGAAATTAATTTGCACTGTCTCTGATACAGTTTGCTTATGTGTTACAATCTGATTATTAGGGAGATTAATTAAGGTGCAAACCAGACCATGTGCCAAAGTCAATAGTATGGATTTTAGTTATCAGTAAATGTGTGGTAGAGAGAGATAGAAAGAAATATAAAAAAAGAGGAGGAGGGAAAGAAAGAGAGACAGATGTAAGGAAAATTAGTCGCCATCCCTGTGAATCCAGTGGTGTCCTGTTGGTCCTCTTCTGGTCTTCTCTGTGGTGGGGGTCCCATGAAACATAGAATTCAGTGGGTATTAATATACATTCATGTGTACATGGGAATGCCCAAGCACCTCCCCTGTAAGGGAGTTTTACACTGTCTTATGCAGCAGAATATGAAACTGTTGCAAAACTTTGAATCACTTGCAGTCCTCTGGTAGAAGGCCTGAGGAATGAATCTGGGGACTTTGGGGGGTCTTTGATGGTTTATAATCCCTTCTAAGACATGAGAGCCACATCTCACATGATTGTCTCGTGGTAGTGGATATTCACTCCCTCTGTCTTATGGGTACCAGAGGTTTTGCCATCATACTCCCAAGAACTCATCTACTCCCTCTTGGATGCATTCTTCTTTCCCAGCAGTGTTTACTTTCCTTAGACCAGAGGTAACTGGACAATAGTGCCATCTTTAGCTTATCTCAAGTTCCCTGTCAGGTGGCTTAACTCAGTCCAAAGTTCCATCAGGAGACATATTCAGAGGGATGGACTTTGGTGGTTGCAGATGAGCTTCTTTGCATACTTTGCTACTGTGGGCAAAGTCCTTCAGTGATCTTAGAAGTGTTTGAGATGTTAACCATTTCAGTCTCACATATTATGTCCATTTTTGTTTATGCATTTGCTAAATTCTGAACAGCTTCCAAGACACTTGGGAAGTTTTTCTGCAGAATCAGTAAGAATATTTTACCCCTGTGCTAGTTTTTTTTTTTCCTAAAAGAATATTTATTGTCTGGGTTATATTTGCTACCAGCTCTCAGGTGAATTTTCTCTTCTTTCTATTTGTGCTTTATTTGGTTTTCTCCTATATCTGAGACTGGTAACTCCAAACCTAAACTGTTTTAGCTTACCTGTGACATAAATATCCACCTGTCAGAGTCCTGCATGTTTACCCAAGCACTCCTGAAAGTTTAACAGTTTGTGTGGAAGATACTGTCAGGCATGGGCTTGCTGGAAGTTTGAGGCATAGGCAGGTCTATGACATAGCTCAGGCAGAGATCAGGTGTGAAGTGGGATCTGGGAGGGAGTGGGTGTGCTCAGCCCTCTTTTATGGGCTCTGGATATTTACATTTGGTTAGAAGTAACAGCCTACTTCATTACTGGCAGACTAACCAATTTCAAATACAGCTAGGTGTTTTGGTGTCTAAGATGACTTCAAATACATAATTTCTAATAAGAAGCTTGTAGCAATTTGGCATTTTTCAGAGTCTGAGGCCATTTGTTTTAGCATTAGTGATGTGGGCTTGAACTCTTAACCAAATCTACAGACTCTTAACCAGATCTACAGATCTGCAGGTAGAGTGAATACTACAGGGAGAGAGCATCAACTTGAACAAACGGGTTCATGAGCAAATACTGATGAACACATGAAAGTTGTGATGAAGAAGTCTGCTAGGATGATGCTTCAAGACAGTCTTGTGAAAGATTTTTCTTTGGGTACTGTTATCCAACAGGAAAAAGTATGTAACTCACTTTTTCAGCAAGCATCATTATACATTTCTTTTTGGTAATTAAGGATAGGCTAATGGCAAAAAGAGGGGTTTTGGTGTTGATTATACTACACTCTGCAACTTGGGCTGAGAACTGTTATTTTTCATTTATTTTCTCTCCATTTGTTTCTCACTGCCTTCTTAATACTTTTTTTAAAAAAAATGGCTTTCCAATTTATCAATTTATTTTCAAAAATATTTAAAACCAAATATTTTATGGTGCTTCTCCTTTTGAGAACGCCTCTCACCAGGACCAGTATCCCACCATAAGGCTGCAAAACCCCTAGTACATATCCAGCCTTGGCTTTCCTGTGTTCTTTGAATCTGATTAACCAGTGCTTTTGCCAGTGTTCAGGCCCAGCTGGATGCAGTAGGAAAAGTGTGTGTCTCTCAACTTGCGTTGTCTGTCAAAGTTCATCTTTCTAAGTGTAGCCTTTGTAGTGAAAAGGTTATGGTGATACCTGTGGAGATAAAACTCATTCTACATTAACATTACCTTTTAATTTAAGAATATGTATGGAGCAGTTCATGCACTGTGGTAATTACACATACAGTAAGACCATGACTATATGATTCTGTGCTGACTGTTTTTCATATTTTGAACACCACAGAAAAGTATTCTTGATTATTTTCTATTAGGATTACTTACCATTGAACGATTTGTCATAAATGATGACTTCTGTTTACAATTCTCTTGACTATACCCCTTAGATCAAGAAAAACCCAACCCCAAAGCAGACCATAGTCTGGTAGCACACTAGAACAAAATAGGGGCCCTTTAGGATCTCTCCAGGCTTCATGTGGGGTAGCATGAATGTTCCAAAAAGCCAGTTGTAAGCAGCTAAGTGGCAATTTTTCCAGATTTGATAAAAATTTCTAGGTAAGAAAAAGTTATCTGTGCATGGGAATATAGCTGCAGTGTCACTGTGTCCAGAGACTCCTTGTTCAGAGGGAGTGTGGGTGTTTTCTGAACTGCCTCTCAGGGTAGATATAGACATGATTCTCTCTGCTGCCAGTGTAATAACCTATCTTTGTGTCTGTCTTTTCATTTGCATATCCATTTGTCCTAATTATTTAAGTAGTAGCTACTATGTGCTGTGTTCATGTAAGGACTGGCTCTCAAAGCTCATCAATTTATTTCTACACGTGAATACTCACACAATATTTTTAGCAAAGCCTCCTTTGAAGTCTTATTTGAAATTACTTCTGTTGCTGTGCTGCCACTACTGTTATGTGTTCAGGGCCTTGAACTGTCAAGGAATTATGAGGTATTTTTATCCTGTGACATTTTAAATTATTCTCTCCATAGGGGAAGCCTGTGGGAACGCCAGATGCTGGTGCCTATTTCCGTGTGCTAGCAGAGCATGAAGTAGCTGCCTTCTTTACTTCACCAACTGCAATTAGAGCAATCCGTCAGCAGGACCCTGAGGCAGCCTTGGGAAAGCAGTACTCGCTGAAAAGGTGAAGTGAGGATACACTGGAAGCATTTTTTTTCCAGCAACAGGCTTCTTGAACTAAGAATAACAGAGTATCTGGGGTTTTGCCCACCTCTGCAGAGTGGCGTTTTGATCTAGTATTGAAAATTTCATTGTGCACATATTTGCTTGTAAATTTCTACTGGTAGTTTTGAAGAGATGAAAGCTATTAAGAAGTCTATGACTAATATTAAGAGCTTTTATTGAGTTAGGATTCCTTTCCCATCTTTTACTTTACTCCCCTGCGCTTATATTCTGTAATACAGAAGCTTATGTCATCCCATACTGGTTTTCTGCATGACCTCTCATTTTGCTAAGTGCACAGGATCTTTAGTATTTGTTTAATCAGAAGCTAGTCAATGTTTTGGTTGCTCACCCAAAACTTTGTTATTGTTTATGATTGATTATGTGTCCAAAGAGCTATTTGCTGCCTTGTACTGCTTTTAAGGTGTTTATCCTTATACTATCAGCATGATTCGATGTCTCGACTGAGTTCATCCTCACAAAACCCCTATGACGTGAGAGAGTGGAATTATCTGTATTTTGCAGATGGGAAGCTGAGGCATAGAGAGATTAAGGTCAAAGTCTTCTGTTAGTTTTGAATATCTAATTTGAGCCACTGAAATACCACTGTTTCAAAGATCATAGTATTATATGGTTAAAACGTGGTATTAGCATTATATTTATGTAATGCTTCTCACTTGGATTTGAGTGAGTGTTTAATAATTCTACAGACCAAGTTTCTGTATCTTATGATAAACATTCTAAAAATGAAAAATACATGAGATTGGACCACGTCTAATCTTAAAGTTAAATGATTTGCTCAGCATCAAACAGGGACTATGTCAGACTGTAGGCAGTATTCAGTCGCAAGGACATCTATTATCACCCTTGTTCAAGGAGAAGGGGAAGGTGCAAAGCCATGTAGCTTCATAAGATCTCCACATCCTTAATTGCTCAGGAAAGCTTATTATAAGTAAGCTGGATTTATTCCTGAGGTATTCATTACAAGCTTATCATTACTTTCTTCCATCTGTTTTGACTGCTATCATCAATTCTTACTCCTTCTTGAAATAAGAAACAAGCTCATTTGAGACACTAATGTCCTGTGATGTTTATTGACAAGAAGTGATTCAGATGCTAGAAAATTTAACTGCTGTTGCTTGGCATTTCTTAGGCAATTACTTTGTCTTCAGAGTATTCATTTAATGGGAAATCTGCTAACCTGCTTTGTAAGTTGTCACATTCTTTGGCCAAATGAGAATTCTAGATAAGAATCTCCTTTCATTATCAGTTGCCACAGATGTAAAGAGGTATTTCATCATTCTTATTCAGTCATATCAAATGAGCTTCTCTACTTGTCTGCAGCTTTAGTTGTGTTGTAGTTCACTCAGCTTTGGACCATTTTGTTCAATGGGATGTGATGTCTTCTTACTAAACCCTCTAATGCAACATTTAATGTCTACTAGGTACAGTTGTTAAGAAAGTCTATCAAGTGATTAAAATTTCCATTCTAGGAAAATACCTGGGTTTGGGTATTACTTGGATAGATTCTTCTATTCAAGGTCAAGTGAATTCTGTCTGATTCAGTTTGAAAGCAGTCTTACTTTTAGTTAATTTACTTGATACAATGCTTTCTTCTTTGTTACATGGTGAAGAATCTTTGAAATGTCTTTCTGCTACATACACTAAAACAGATCCTTACTTTAGAGACTGCATTCAGGGATGCAGTCCTGAAAGAGGTTTCCACCATGGTACATTTTATTTCTGAAAAATTCTGTTAAATAGGAGGTAAAGTTCATGTCTTTTTTAAAAAATCATGTTAAAAATTATGATTACTGATAAAGAGGTGGTAGGCAATGCCAGCTTCCATACATAAGGGAGTATTTGATTTACATGAGTAAATTGAATTATAAACAAACTTGTGGTCTTTTGAAAGGACATAAGTTATATACATTTCTGTTAAGTACTGATGTTTGTGGCATCACTGGCCTCTGCACAAAATTATAGATGAGGTTTCCAAAGGTTCTAGTATGTATCCTTTAAATTCCTTGGATCCAGATCTTGAAATTTCTTTTCTTTTGACACAAAATGTCACCTATGTCTTAAACATACCTCATGCTTAACAGTAAAACAGATGTTTAGTTTTTAATACTGTAGGTGAAAAGCCCTATTCAACCATATATTTATAGAAATCTAAAGACATAGCTTTTGATAACATCCAGTGCTGCTCAGCATTGCTGCCTGTTGTGTTTGAAAAACAAGTAACATCCAAATTCCATGAGCTTTGTGTACCTAAGCATATACTATTCAGCTCTTTGAATCCATTCTCCTCTTCAGATGGTAGCCTCATATTACCAAGCCATTATTAAGTCTTCCCATATTTGGAATCACGCTTCACCCTATAACTGACATAATACTTGTGAGCTGGAGTGTTCTAATTTCCAGACAATTGACAAGTGATGGTTTTGCATGAAATATGGCAACAACTCAGCAGTTTAGATTAATGTACAGGTAATAATTTGCCATTTGTGTCCCACCATTTACTTTGCTTCCTTGACTTTTGGTCACTTGATAATGTTCTGAAATTTTATATTGAGAGCATTTAGAGATTCTAGGGTTTTTCAATCTGATACCAGATAATAATGGACTTTAGAAAGAAATATGAGACTGCATAAAAACTGTGCAGAAATAATGAATATAAAGTAGATAAGAAACTTCCATTATCTGCCTCGTAATGCAGGAACAAGAGGATGTGAAATTAAAGTAGCAAATTCAAGACTGTTAGAAGGAAATATTTTCTCATAAAACTGACATTTCACACATGCTGCTAAGAGGATATGTGAATAAGACTCAGAACTTACTGCAATTGAAGTACATAACGCAGTTCTGCCTGCTGCCCCCTCCTCTGTGCTGCTGTTGATCATACATAGCCCTTCCTGGTGAAGTCCTGAACTGTGCTCATAAAGAGCCTTTGTGGGGCTGAGCTGCAGTTGTGTTCTGTGTCTCTTGGGACTCTGTCACCAAAATCTCCAGTGCCTGGATTTTCCTATTCAAGGTAAAATTTGTTCAGGGAGTGAAATCAACAGACACATCAATGGAGAAAAAATAGATGATGTGAAAACTATTTTTTTAAAATTTTACATGTTTAAATAAATAAATAACCAACCATATATATGTGTGTGTATGTATGTATATGTATGTATGCGGTCTCTAGGTGCATTAAAAATTAGTAAAAATTCTTTATTCCCAGTTAATGTTAAGAGGTGCAAATGAACCTTCATTGCTGTATTTTTAGGAAAAAAATCTTATTTAATATCATGCAGATAGAGTTTTTCTTTGCCAGAAACCACCCTCCCACCCCCTTTCAAACTGGTGTATGCATTGCAGAATTAAAAAAAAAATTCTTCCACAATCTTTTAATTTGGAAAAGTGAAGCTCAGATTATTACCCATATGAACTTCTAAGCTACTGGGAAATAATCTGGAGATGTGGTTTCTTCTGTGCTTGGAGTGACACCAAAATGTATGTGCTGTGTTGAGCAATATTGCTTCAGGACCGTTAGGAATGTTGACCTGTCCCCTATATGTCAGGTGGTATTTGAAGTCTGTTCTGCTGGACTCCTGTATAGGGCCTAAAAGCTTGATTGTGATGAATTTCATGTTAGGAATGCAGGTTTTCAGAACAGCTGAGGACATTTATTTAACAGTGAGGCTTTAATTTCTTTCTTCTCAATTAACTGCATTGCAGGGATAGATGATTGCAATAACAAGTGAACTGACATTTTGAAATTTTAAGTGGGCTTTAAAAAAATTGTTCAGTAGGATATTTCATAGCCATTGCCATCCCTTGTTTTGCTATACTGTTTGAGAGGAGAAAATAATTCCATAGTTCTTATGCTTAGACTTGTGGCACTTTGCTCTGATACTCATTTTGGTGATTTTGTGCTTTAAGTTTGCCAGAGAGCTAATTTTTCTTCTTCTCAAAACATAATGTTGATCTTGAGCCTGCAGATTATTAAATATGATTATTAAAGCTGGCAATTCAAAAGAGAGGAATTTTGCTTTTGGCTCAGGGAATAACAAGATAACTTTTCCCTAAGTCTTTTATAAAGTTCTTGGTGTTTGTCTAATTTGCTTTCTGGATTTCATTTCCATGGAAAGATGAAATGTGTAGTCTTTCTAAATGACATCCCTCTGAAGTGAAATTTGTGTCATGCCTACCATATTTAATAATTCTCTCCTTTTGTGGCCACAAGTCTACTGGTTTATACAAAATCAGTGCAGTTTGTGTCTACTTTTGAAGGACAAGGGTGAAGTCCTGTGTTGAGCAGTTGTCTTCATTCAAAAGGCCCTTAAAGTGAAACAAAATGTCAGTGACATGCATCTGGCTGTGGGAGATTGTGCTGCAATGCTAACTACCTAGTTACTGTGTACAGAGCATTTGATTATTTTTTAGTTTGACTGACAGTTGCTTGGCTCTGGTCTCCCAAGGTCTTTGCATTAAGCAAACAAAGTTTCTTTTGCATAATGAAGTATTAAATAGCTTAAATTAAAACTGAAAATATTCTAGTTGTTACTTAGTAGAAAAGAGAATTTGGCTTTTCCCTTAATCTGGGACAGTGGCCAAGAGACATTTATTGTGTTCATTATTTTGTTTTCCTTTCCGCATCCAGATCAAGATCAGACTTTATTTTTATTTAAAGGTTCAGAACGATGTTTGTAGCTGGTGAGCACTGTGATGTGGACACGCTAGAATGGTCAAAAAGAGTCTTCAAGGTACCTGTCTTGGACCACTGGTGGCAAACTGGTGAGTGGTTTAAAATATCCTTTGTAAAATACAGTGAGAGGAGTATTTTCAGACTTGTTTCCTGAGTCTGAATGTAAAATTATAATTCCAGGAATATTTAAAAAAATGTAAAACAAAAAAAAAATTAAACAGGAAGAATGTTTTCTGGAAATGGTCTGAAAAGTGACTACAGGGTATTTTTAGAAAAAGAAGACATTTGTAAAAGCTGTTTAAAAAAAGAAAGTGTTTACTGGTATCTGTGTTTAAATAACGAAGTTTGTATCAGTATTTTTCCAGGTGTGTTTTTATGTTGTTTACATGTGTGACTGTTGTTTGACAGAATGCTTGCTATTTAAGGCTCAAACCCAAGTTTTTTGCATATATAATTTGTGTAATTAAAAACGAGCAATCTGCTACATTAACCATCCTTGGTCTTTAATACTGTTCTCTATGGATATAATCCAACTTCTAGTGATTATCTTAGAGTGTTTCTCATTTGCCTCACTGCATGAAGGAATCAGAGTACCAATCTACGGGTAACTTTGCAAAAGTCCTACTTGAATCCTGGATTAAGGCATGATCAAATGTGTCTTCTTTTAACTGTGGATTCATATATCTTTAAATTTCACTATTAGAAGATTAAATTTGGATTTTGCTTCTTATACACATTATTTCTGATTAAACAATGGAAATGTATTACAAAAGCTCCCTCCTTCCTTCCTTTCTTTGCACCCTTCCAGGAAATACCTCTTGTGTTTTCTATGGATCATTGTTTTGAGGTGTGTGGTCTCTTTATAAAGAAAAACCTTCTGAGATTCTCCCATGAGAGATCAAGTAGAAGCTATAGAAGATGAGAGTGAAAGTGAGAAACTGTTTAGTTTATGGTTTACTGTTTAGTTTATATTATGCAATTAAATCAGTTGAGGAGACTTAAAATACATTGTTTCTATTATAAAAAAAACCCAAAACACTATCTTAGATAAATACTGGAGAAGTCCTGGAAGATAATATTGTAATTTTTTATTTAATCTGGATTTAATCTGCTGATTAACTGATTAATACAAGGCAAAAGGCCTCTATTTTATTCAGTTCTCTATGATCCTAATGTCTGTAGGCAGGTCTGAATGATGCAGAATGAGGAATTAACTGAAAAAGCCTAAAAGATCAAATAAGTTCTTTGATGAATTGCTGAGATGTCAATAATCAATGTTACTTTATGTAATTTAGCATGTGTTTTTATCTGTCTGTGCAGACATGTAGATATATCTGACATAGAAAATTGCCATAGCTTCTGCATATGTTTAGTGCAAGTTTCATGTTACAGTGTTCTTTCAGATGTATCTCAAGTATATAAATATCAATGAGAGATCTTAAGCATATGGATATAATGGAACTTACTCTGTTTAGCAGTAAGATTGTGTTTTAGATATTTTTCAAAGAGCGAGACTCAGTTCAGAGTACATTGTGTTTCTTGATTTGTATATTCCTGGCATGCTCTTAAATTAAATTGTGCTGTGACTAAATGAGCTAAGGCCATTTCAATACATTGTTTAATAATTTGATTAGAATGAAGACCCAAGTGATTTGTGTGGAAATGTGAGCTGTTGAATGAAAGCAAGGCCTTCAGTTTGAAGTTTCTAAGTCAGTGCCTACCAAAGAACTGAATTTCAAGGGGTAAGGAAGTAAGAATGAAAGTCAATAGGTTGATGAGGACCTCGTGAGCTCATTTGGTTCAGTCCCTCTTCTCAAGCTGGGTCACAGAGAGTGTTGCTCAGGATCCTGTCCAGTTTTGAGTATCTCCATGGACAGGAATTCTCTGGCCACTCTGGCCAGCCTGTGCCAGTGTTTGACTGCCCTCACAGTAAACACATATTTTTTGGGCTCAGATGGCTCTTGTTCTGTCAGTGGGCACCACTAAGAAGTGTGGCTAACAATTCTTCAATGTGTGTAATTACTGGATGCCTCCCAAGAAGGCCTACAGGGGTGCCTACAGATGCTGCCAGAAGCTTCCTTCATGTCTGGCAGAGTCAATCCCTGACAGCTCCAAAGGTGGATATGCTGCTGGTCAAGGCTGGGCCAATTAGAAGTGATGATAGCATGGTAATATGTGATAACTGTTCAAAAATGAAAAAAAATAAAAGTTATTGAATAGTAGTAATTGCAGCCAGAGAAGAGCAGGGTGAGCACTTGTGAGAGGAACAACCCTGCAGACACCAAGGGCAGTGGAGAAGGAGGGGCAGGAGGGGCAGGAGGTGCTGGAGCTGAGATTCCTCTGCAGACCATGCTGCAGACTGTGGTGAGGCAGCATTCCCCTGCAGCCCATGGAGGTGCATGGGGAGGCAGAGATCCACCTGCAGCCCATGAAGGAGATCCACTCTGGAGCAGGTGGATGCCTGAGAGGAAGTTTTGACCTGTGAGAGGCCCATATTGGATCATGTTCCTGGCAGGGACCTGTAGATCCATGGAGAGAGGAGCCAATGCTGGAGCAGGTTTCCTGGTAGAACTTGCTACTTGGACTCTTTCCAGCAGCTCCTGTCTTTCTTTAACTGTGGAGAATTTAACATAAGACTCCAGATGTGGCCTCATTAGGGCTGAGTAGAGGGGGAACATCTCTTTGCTCAGCCTTCTGGTCACATCCTTCCCCATGCACCCCAGGGTGCCACTGGCCCTCCTGGCCATAAGGGCATTGTGGGCTCATGGTCACCTTGTCATCCACCAGGATTCCTGGGTCCTGGAGCACAGCAGCTGCAGGTGAAAGCAGTCTTCCCTTCTATGCTTCTCTCACCTCCTTAGCAGAATTCAAAATGTATCCCATTAACTGTGAAAAAACAAGCAGTTCTCTCACATTCATCCTTGTCTGTCACTTGTCAAAATGCTGGAAGTGGATTTCTGTGCTGGAAAAACAATTTCAACCAAACAGTATTGGATTTCAGTACATGAGGTTAAAGGTATATGTACTGAATGTGAAATATTTTACAGACTAGATAACTGGCTGTTTACTTCATTACAAATATGCAAGGTTAGTGACTGATGACAGAATAAGGACCCACAGATTCAGAAATAACACTTTTCTGAACTATCTCCAAAATAAAAAAGTGGCATACTAAAAACACAATAAAAAACTCTAATCACTTCTGTCAGAAGGAAGTAGAGTCTTGATATTGTGTTATGTAGAAGTAGTAAGTTTTTAAAATGAATCTTTTTTATAACAAAATTAATTATTTAGCTTTTTATTTATTTTGCCATTTAGTTGCAGCTGGAGTTATAAATTGCTCTTTTGTTATACCTTCAATTGAAAGTTTCTGACTTCTACATATGAAAAGGCTTTTGACCTTTGCTAGTCTGACAAATTGGTACTTATTCCCTAAGCTGATATTTGTCTGCATTCTTTCAAAACAAGGGCATTGCAAAACTCTTATTCTGGCATCTTAATTTTACCTGAAAACTGTAGATCTTACTTAGGCAGTTTTGTTGGCTCTTTCAGCTGAGGCTAAAGCAGAAGCTGGAGGAGGAGAAGTAACTGGGTAGTAAATAGTGATTCTTGCATAATGGGGTAATTTCTACTCCTTTGTTAATGACTGAGGATGGTAGGGAAATGATGAGTTTTGCAGAGATGAGAAGTGACTGAGTCATCATTTGGAGATGAAAATGAGTATGATTTAAGGAAAACAGAAGGCTGGAAAAAGTAGAAAATAGAAGTGTTAGCCACTTCTACTGTCTTCAAAGCTCTTGGCCCCTTTGCCATAAATATAACCAGAAATAAATTAGTGTAGACAAACAAATATGCATTTCTTTCATTTGTTCTTGAAAGATACATGGAGTGTGTTTGAAACCACTGTGAATTGGAACAGTACTTTGTAACAAGAAGGCTTCCATTAAGGGACTTCAAAACAGCTACACCTGGAAAAGCTGATAGCTTAAAACTGATTTGTGTCAGTACACCTTCATCAAGAACATGCATTTTAGATGTTAATGTTTGTGTTATAAGTATAGTAAGCACTTCTTACAAACTGTGAAATATAAGTTACAGGATCAATGAGGATCAAGGAGGCTTTCAAGCAGTAAGGACTGGGAGGAACTTGCTGTTTTCTTTGGAGATTTGGCAATGGATGAAATAATGTTATTTTCTGATCCTCTGATCCTATACTCAGCTGTACCTGGAGAGAGGAGAGTTTTGTTTGGGTTTGTGCAGGTGTTAAGTTTTTGCTTATTTGTACAAATTGACACTTAGCACTTCAGTAGCAATTTCCATCTTCAAAGTCGTGCAAACACAAGCAGTTAATACTTTTGACACCCCTATGAAGTACAGTTATTCCAGTCTTCCAGACTTTAAATAGAGAAAGAAAAGTGTCCTGCCCCAAGCTATCCAGTAAGCCTTAAATTCAGTGTCAGAAAACAGATTTTTTTTTTGAGGGATAATTTTTCTGGTGTTATTTACATATGTTTTGTGATATATTGTCTGAATGGGAAATGGAATGCATATTTTGGACCTTGTTTTCTCTCTCTCTGTATAGTTATGTTGTAAGGCAATGATACAGTTGCTCTGTTTTAATATTTCAGGTGATTAAATTACAAGGAGCCTTGCCAAATTTATTTGAAGCAGCCTAAACAGTGTTTGGGTTGTATCTGAGGGAGGAGCCTCAATAGACAAAGATATGAATTTGGCTTACCTTGATTTTGCAGCTGGCTTTGAGTTCTGGGGAAAAAAAAGGGAAACAGCCAGGAGGTTGTGATGAGCTGTGGAAGCAGAAGGCTCTGAAAGTTTGTGTTAAACATCTTCAGCTGCTTTCATGTTAGCTAAAAGATGAAACTGCCACATCGCTTTTGACATTTTGAGAAGACGATAAATCTTTTCCATTTCTTCATAATAAATATAGAATATGAAGAGGTTTTTTTTTCTTGATATTTTTAAATAAAAACGTTTTGAGACTCTGTCTTTGAGGATGTATAGGAAAATTTGGATGAAACAGAACTGAAGCTGAAAATTCAGTGATAAAATATGACTTATATAAAATCTCAATCAAGAGACATGTTTCCATAGAACTTTTTTAGTTGTGTAACTATGGAAATGAAAGTTAAAGAGTGTGCAAGTGTAGTAGGTTCAAATTGAAGTTATCTACTATTTCTTGAATATCATCTTACTAGCAGACAAAACTGTGAAACAATTGTGTACTTTTTCTGTTTTCCTGGACGCAGGCTGCCTTATCCAATAAGGAGTAGGTGTCTGCAGCAGGCATTAGGGCAAAAATAAGGTGCTTGATACATAATGGCGGCTGACAAAGGAGGTTATAGCATGTCTCATTGTATTTGATATTGTGAGACAGTATGATAAAATTTTCCGGTAGAAATTCTACAAGTTCTGCAATATCATTAATAATATACTCTGTCACTTTAAAAATTATTCTTTATCTGTGTTTTACCTGTAAAACATGCAAATGGTATGTTGGAAATATTTTTGTTAGGACTCACTGTTACTAGGTAATTAAACAAAGTGGTTTAATAATGGTTTTACAGATCTTTTATGTGGAATATATGACAGTACGAATGTGTCATTGAATTCATATCATTGAATGTATCAGTGTAAAAATATGAATAGTGGGTAAGTGCACTGGGATGAATATATTTCAGTGGACTACTTCTGAGGCAATTGTGGATGGGAAAGAGTTTATTAATGTGATCTCCAAGCAGTATGATGTGGTCCCCAGACTTCTGTTTCCATTGTGTTGCCTTGGCAACATTGTGCAGAATCTCCTTCGCATGAGTATCTGGAGAGATGGATTTTGCAACTGAATTGTGAGCTAATCTTTTCTGGTTTGTACTAAGGAGCTGTTCTTTAGGTGAATTACCTGTTCCATCTAGACCTCCATCTCCCTTTTGTTAGTTGGATGCCACATTTTGTTCTTTAGTCACCTTCCACTTTGCTCCATTCAAAACTGCAGATCAGTCCAGTGATTTCTCAGACTGTAAGGCATTGGGAAAGGTAAACTAAAAAAAACGGCTGTTTAATTTGGAAGAGTCAATTCTTGGCATTGTTTTTGGAGTGAGAGAAATTTTGGAGTGAGAGAATTACAGGGACCAGGAATCTGGAGATGAAATGAAAGATATTAAACAAATTTCTTCTGAAGTCCGGGTGACTGGTTTAGGTTATCAGATGCTTTTTAAAGATGTGTGCATCCTGTCAAGACTCAGATCAATTTTTTTTCGCGAAAGCTGATAGTGTGCAAACACTTCTACAGAGGTAGAAGTGGCAGAAACTTCTGTTGCTCTGCAACCCTGATTTACTGAGTCCCCTGAGCATTATTTACTGGAATTTACTGGAATTTTTAACAGGCATTCATGACATTTTTCATGTCTCCCCCTGGAGGCTTGCATTCTGTCCTTTAACGGTATGAAAAATATAGATTGTTTCAGCCATTATTTGCTGCTTAGTAACCACATGTGGACTGTGTATCATTAGTAACAGTAGCTTGTCATTCTTTCAATGTCATAACACCCAATTCAGAAAGGGTTTTGGTTGCCCTTACTGAAGGAGAGGGAGGAAAAGTTTTTTTTGTGGCCATGGGCATTGCCAAGGCAGAGACTGACCTTTCAGTTCTGTGTGGTTTTCTCATTCTTGGACATCAAAGAAGGTATGTCTGGATTACATATATATTCTCTAGGGTGTTTTTGGTTTGAATGAATCATTGAAGCTTCATAGGTTTATTGTGGCATTAAGTGCTGTTCACTGTCTTTTACATTTCACTAAGTGTCTTTTCTCCAACAACATTTCATTTGAGGGTTGTTTCAGATGTGCATTTTACATGGCTTTCAGTTGCCCAATGCATTTTGGGAAATATACCCAGACACTGGGCCAGGAGTGTTGTGGCTTGGAAAAAAATTTAAAAATATATGTTTCTATTTTTATTTATGGAATTACTTGTAGAGATGCACTTCATATTTCTGTGATGGTTGTCTTTTCCTCATGGCTATACTCTATTTTTTCCCCACTGATCAGCTCCTCCTCTGTGTTGATACAAATTCATTATTAGCTGTGCCACTGCTAGTCTGCCTCATTTGTGCTGACATTTTCTAATTAAGAACTAATAAAAAGTGTGTATTAAGCTTTTCTGTTCTCATTTGACTTCAGTTTCTCAGTACTTATTAATCTTCATCTTTTCTGATTGTCTTTCCATATGCAGTCAGGGACATACATTAATATGGATGAAGTATAAATGTTTTCTGCCTTAAAATTTCTTTGATATGGTTTAGATGATTTAAAATAAAAGAACTGTAAAGCAGTCTTAAGTTATGAAGTTGAGCCATGGGCATTATTTGGTGCGCACTGAATATCTAGTTTGCCTTTAGGCATATGAAGAAGACGAGGGGACACCTTTAGCAATGGATATGTTAAAATAAAATAGTGCAGTCTCATCTCTCTGAAGGAGATGAGCTGTGACAGCACCTCTAGTTTGTATGAGCATGAAGATGTTACAGGTTGTTGATCTCTTTCTTGTCACATGGCAGTTGCTTTATGTTGCTCAGAGTGAGGGTAGAAAGAGAGTGCATCTAAGGTCCTGATAAAAATACTTGAATTGCACAGTAATAATTTTACCTGTCTTTTCCATCTTGTCAGTATTACTATGCATGCAATGTATTAAGATTCCTCAAAACAATTTAACAGTAAACAGTTAGCACTGAGATGTGTAATTACTTTTTAAATTCTCCATTTATCTCTTAGTATTTTCTCATGTATCAGTTACCATGTATCAGTTATGATGTCACAGTAGGATGAAAATAATTTGAAATTTATTTTGTCTGAAAATATAATTCAATGCATTGCCTGATGCAATGCATCTTTAAACATGTCATCTGACATCTTCCAAATACAACCAAAAAGCTTTCTGTTCTCTAATCATGGCTATCATTTTGCTATAGGCAACTTATAAGATGTACATTATAATAGCATATATAATATTTGGAGGAAAAGGACCCTGGTATACTTAAAAAATGAATACGTAAACTCCTGGTGCTTTATTACTGGCTTGCCAGTTAGTGATAACAAATTGTTTTTCTGCTTAGGTTTAATATTTGTCATGGCCCACAAACCCTTGAACTAAACTAGTTGGACCTTCCTTGCAGTTATATTATATATATTTATTTTGGAGATTTCATTTAAATACACTTTGAAATCTTCAGAGACTTTGTATATAATACCTATCCCCCAATTTGTAAGTACATTCTGTGGTTAGATAATTGTGAAAGTGAGCCTTGGATGAATTTTAATGGATTTTAGGGATGATTTTGTTTTCAAGTAAGTGAATTGAATACAGGAATAGAGCTGTTATATTAGAAGTATTTGGCCTTCACAAGAGTAATATGTGTTCATGGTAATAGATGCATTATGGCTACAAGTGCTTTAAAGCATTTAGGAAATACTAAAAGAATTGCTGGTTTGTCTTCTGACATTCAGTTCTAAGAATAAGCTTGGAAATGCAGGCCCTTTCAGAAAATACATTACTTTATAAACAAAATGGATTTCTGTTTTGAGAAATGGACTTCAGTTTTTCAAATACCTTTAGCTTATTTTGTCACCTTTTTTTTTCCCCTCATACGTCCATGAATCTTAGTCACATTTTTAAAAATTATTGCCTCATTTTCTATTTATATCCCTTTTCCATGTTTTTTGAGAGAAGTTTCTACTTTACAGTTTCTGAGCAGAGAAATTAGGCAATTTAGAAGAGCTTTTTTAAGGTTCTGTGTATGATTTAACCAAGTACAGAGAAAGGTCGAATTTTATTTTACTTAGATGTGAAGAATAGGTGAAAAACACTGTTGCTTTTCCATGAAGTTTGCAGTTAACTTCTAGAGATTTTATGCTCTATTTTATAGAGTGCTAGTGGGATGAAAAAACATATTCTGAAGCCACCTCAAGATAACAAATTCTTCTGATCTTCTGCCAAATGAAGGTAACCTAAATTGTAAGCCTGATGGACAAAGCTATGCTTTAGATGTGAGAGTCTCTCAAAATAACATTTGAGTCTTAACTGAAACTCTTTCCAGTTGCTTATTGTGTGTTCTTTACCCTAGCGTTATTTAAGTTTGTAAGGAGTTGAAAAAATCCTTGTAAGGCAAGTGTGGAAATCTTGATTACAAAGCACCAAACTTGCATAGCTCACCTAAAAGTTCTTGAGTTTTTTGCTAAGGTAGACTCCAGCTACTCACCATATTTTTTTATTCTGTATGCACCTGAGTATTTAATTTGTTGATGCTGGAGGTGCTTGATTCACAAGGGGAGTAATTAAGAAAGCAGTCAGATGGAGGAAAAATAAATTATAATTACAGTCATTGTTTAAGAATTTTTCTGCTACTTGTCATAGTTCTCAGAAGCAAGGAATGAAATGAAATACCAAACAATGCATGAAAGTATTTTTGAAGTCTCCCTATTAGCCAGTAAAACCTTTCTTTTTTTGTTTAGGATGACAGACTGTCTTTAATATAATTGTGTTTTATGTGTGAACTGGATTTAATTTCCTACTTCTTTCTGACTCGATAAAACTGAATCAGGGTATCCTTAAGAATTTACAGTTCTTCAGATTCTTCAGTCTGTTCTGTGTTCTTGTGGGTCCTCTCACTTTTTTGTTATAATTTGCTGTAGTACCATGCTAAATATATTACTAGATGAGAATTTCAATAAATGTAAGTTCTTTCATTAAAAGTTTACTTCATTTGATGACAAGCTTAAATAAAATGAAGAGGAAATGAGTAAAATGGATAAGGAAGTTCAGAATATAATTTTCATAGCTCTGAAAGTAATTTTCACTAACCTATGTGGTTAAAGCATGGCATAGCAATATATGCTGCTCAATGTAGGCTGAGTGGTGCTGTGGATTTTTGTGGCAACATCACACATCACATTGTATTGGGATAATGCAAACTGTCGTCCTTATCTGTGCCCTTTAGTTCTCTAGGGTAATAC
Organism: Anthoscopus minutus; assembly: GCA_013399455.1. NCBI lineage: Eukaryota > Metazoa > Chordata > Aves > Passeriformes > Paridae > Anthoscopus > Anthoscopus minutus. Next base: position 50,994 of record VWYI01015247.1, read on the forward strand.
TGGCCAGATGTCATCTCCTTTTTTTAGTGCTGATAGACAATTAGCATCAGATTGTTCTTAAATGCCCAGCATCAGCCATGTGTCCTTGGTCTTTTTATGTATTAATAATATAACGTGTCATGCACCATCCTGGCATAGATCTCTTCTAGGGAAGCAATGAAGAAGGCAGCTTTGCAAATTTAGACAATGGATACTTCTGAGGCCTTTCTGAAGGCATGGCTGAGCTGTACTGTACAGAGGCTAAAGCAGTTATCTGAAATTTTCTTCCAACATCACTGAGCATAAAACTGAAATGGCTGCCAACCTGCAGCATGGCTATCTAGACACAATTTGTCTGAGTTAATAGTGCTAAGTCCAAGCTGTGAGTGAGGCTACTTGCTGCTACTGCAGGTAGAGACTTAGAAGCCTACTTGGCTTTTAGCAGTAAAGGACTGAGTGGGAAACTGACTTTGCTCGGCACAGCTGTATACTGAAGGATGAAGAAAATGAGGTCTGTATGAGTATTTCAGGACATTGCCAGTGCATACTATTTCTGTTAGGTTTGGTTTTATTTTAAGGAAGCAGAATGGCGTATGTGATGCAGATTTTGAGTCCTGTAATTAATCTGGTACTGTGGTTTTCTGTTCCAGAACGTCCAGTGGTTGTTGTCATACTAGAAAGCATTTTGCTGTAACTTTATTGAATTATTTTTTCACTTTTTCTGGCTTAATTAAAATGACCACTGTGTGGGGAGCATATGGAAGGAGTCTCTTCAGAGGTACATTCTTGTGATGTGACTGGATTTGTAATGAGTTGCTTTCTAAGCTTTCCTGCTTCATGGACCCTCCTTTCCATTTTATCAGCGCAGTCTTCTGCTGTAGTGATTCCTTTAATTCACCACAACAAAAGTGACAGCCTTGCCAGAAGAATGGCTCAAAACAGCAAAACCTCAGTGAGAATTTTGTGTATTATATTTATTGCATTCATTAATATGTTAATTCTTCTTAATGATTCATTAATATGTCAATTATTTCTTTCCTTCTCCTGCTACATAACAACTTCCTACCACTTTTGTATGCTTTTTGTGTCTTCTCCATTGCATCCTAAGAAATTCAAAGCAGGCAGCTTTACATTACCCACTTAGCCTAGCCCAAGCTCAAATATTAATGTCAAAGTTCAGTGTGTTTTGCCAAAGTATTTCCTGCCAAAAAAGCCAATATTTTAGCAGCATGACAGTCTATTATGTTGAGGAATATTAGACATGGTCTAGAAATTATAATGTATCAGGAACGTAAGTGGCACAAAATAAGTAAGTGGTAGATTTTCGTCTTGAAAGTCTTGAGTTATTTTAAAACTGTTTATTTTGATTGAAGTTGACTGTTGACTATGAATTAGCAAGAGAGTTTTGAGCACAAAAGCTAATAGCTGTTGCTGTGCATAATTTGGCATAGCACAGCTTCTGCAAGCCAGGCTCATAGGTAGTTGGAAGCTTTCTGATTAGTGAAGTTGGGCATACACTTTCAGACTCCCCTAGCTACTCATAGCAGAGTGCACATTTTGCTTCTGGATCAGCAGCACTTTCTCTGGCATAAGAATTGTTTTCCAAGGTGCACATGCAAAAAAGTGCATGTATCAGACTACTCATTAACTACCCAATTTACACTGAATATTTCAATAATGGGACAAAAGAAAGATCACATCTGTGATTATTGAGGACTATTTCTTTACATTAGGCCTTATCCTGAAAAGAAGTGTAAGGAGGGACAATTGAATAGCCTTGATTTCAAGGCCATCTCTCAGTAGCTCTGTCTTCTCTGTCTCAATGAAGCACTTATCATTATTCTCAGAGGTACACCATATTGTTTTCATTATAATTCAGAGCAGATGTTGAATACATTTACCAGACTAGTTGTGAAACATTGTTCTTCCAATATAAAACATTGCTCTTCTAAATAGCTGTTTCATTGTCACATCATAAGGTGTTATGCAGAAAGGAAATTGGTTTTATGATCTGTTTTTCTCCGAAAAGCCTTCCACAGCTGGAGGGCAAGCTAACTTGGTAGCTAGTGAGTGGGCAGTTAATGTGCAAATGTTAGCAAAAGAGACTGTAAGGCAGACCTACTGTTCTGCTCTTGCACGAAAAGCGTGGAAGTTCCTAAAGTGTTCAGCATTTGAAACCTGTCTAGGTGCTGTGCATTAATTTCAGAGAATCTTCAGTGGTAAACAAATGAGTGTCAGGTAGGGGATGTCTGTTGGTATATACAGGAACCTTATTTGAGGGATAGGTGGAATACAATGTACACTTGACAAGTGTAACCCTTCTTCAGATTGTTACTGGTACTGTTTCAACTTTTCAGACCTGAATCTTGTAGCCTGCAAGTAGATCCTGACTTTAATTGTTAATAAACTAACCTTAATTGAAACAGAAGATTCATAAGCAACTTTATTTATTGGAAATCTATAATAAAGGACCATACAGTATTGTATTACACACACTTGTTAAGGAAAAAATATTTTTCATACTTAAAATCCTGTGTTTTTCTGAACAGTGATGATATCTTTTCAGGAGGATTTTGAATTGAATTCCCCTTTCAACTCAGACTGTTTTCCTGGTGATAAGAAAAAAGTTCTAGAAAGAGGCTGTTGTTTCCTAATAGATTTGGGAAATTGGTTATTTCAATCCAGCATCCTCTTTGAAAGATGTCTGTTGATTTCCCAAGAAATGTACAGCACAGACCTTCATGCTGTCCTTTGACAGTACTTTGTGATTCTTCATTGAAAGGGAGTCTTTAGCATTCAGGAATGGTTAAACTAACACAAAGAACAGATGCTTTTGGGATTCCCTCTGAATTATTGTCTGATCCAAGTACCAAAAACATTGTAATTTTTTCATGTATATAAAAAGTCTTACTGGCTTTGAATGGGAACTGGGAACTGAATGTATGGCTTAGAGATTAGAGCACTGGGTAAATATGAAAATTATATCCATTGATAATTGAAAGTAAAATAGAAGAAAGAGCAACAATTGTAAAGACCTTTTCACAAAGTTTTTGAACTTGCAATTCTCCAGAATAAATGGACTTTCATTAAGGCTTAGTCACTGTTGTTCAAAAAGCAGGTAAAAAACCAGGCAAGTTAGTACAATGAAGTTTCCTTTCAAGTTTCTGTTGATAGAGGGTCAGGCAAACCCAAAATAATTTTCAGGAATTCTTCCTCTCTTTTTAGGGTCTTTGGATTGAGACTCTTGATGAGAAATGCTTGTCAGTTCCCAGTCCACACCAATGTTACTGGTACTTCAGGCTAACAGGGTGCTGTATTTCCTGTCTCTCAGCAGCAAACCTAATTCCTGTGTTTTGGTGATAGGAGACTATTGTTCTTGCCTGATCTGTTGCAGTAGGTTTTGTAGCTCTTGCTGTGCAATATGTAAAGCAACATGTACACTGTGCTACCACTTCTCCTAACAGTCAAGAAACCCCCTGTCCATTCTGCTGTCTTTTCCAATTCACTGTTCCTTCTGTTCCAAGTAAAAGAGGCAAATTCTTCAGTATAAATACTGTGCAGAAAATAAAGCTCCAAAACTGTTGAATACATTTTGTTTTTCTACAGCTTCTCTGTGTGATAATGAATGGGGTATGCTGGATCATTTTGATATTGTGTCACCACTGTAACTGTAGCTTTGGGTGTGTTAGAAGAAAAGATTCCCCCACGTTTGTGCAGGTAATTTGTATTAAGTAGAAGGTTAAATGGGGAAAGATTAGGAAACAGCAAAGCAAACTTTTTAGCCTGGCTTTATTAGCATGGAGGGTTGATAATTTTTATTCTGTGTCCCACAGCTGTATTTAGTCCCTAGTTTAGCTATGCTGTAAATGCTTAACTTTCAGCTACTTACTAACACCTATTGTAAAAACAGTACAAGAATCTGTTTGGTTTTTTTCCTGCTTCTTTAAGCACTTGAATAGTCACATAAAGCTTTTGAAGTGGCAGATGAATGCTATGGAGGTTGAAAGATTTCACAGCAAAAATTACTTTTATTTCCTGATGCAAGTGTACTGAAAACAGGTTTGAGCATACTGATCAGATATATGTCTACATCTACAGCTAGAGACAAACCTGCTTTATTTGCTGGGTGGCATGGACTATGTGGCAGGCCAAGTGACCTGAGACCTGAGACATCATTAGAATGATAAAGTCATATTTTTAAAGTAGTCTCATCCTGTGTTCCTGCTAATATCTAAAACTACCTACACTTTGTTTTCTGTGGCTCAGAGTTACAGCAGCATTTCAAAGTAATTTCTGTAGATTGTTTCCTACAATCACGTTTGTGATTACTGAGGATTATTTCTTTACATTAGCCCTTAAGAGTGAAGAACAACTGGGTTTTTTTCAGTCTTAGACTCCTTTGTTATATGACTTGATATAACTTATTCTATGATAACACTACTCTGGTAGTATAAGAATGTTGTGCAAAATTAAGTATTTTAAGAACGAGAGGAATGTGAGGAGGGAAGGAGTTCTAGCTGCCTAACTATGGGGATAATTAAGAAGGTGTTAGGATAAGGTGTTAGGTGTGGGGATAATTAGGAAGCATTACTGGAAAGCATTGATGACATCTTTCTGACAAAAGTAGTGGAGGATCCTGTGAGAATTGGTGTGCTCCTCAGCCTTATACAAACAAACAGGTAATGCCTTGTTGAAGATGTGAAGGTTGAGGGCAGCCTTGGCTGTAAGTGATCATTGTGGAATTCAGTAGTGGGCAAGGAGGAAACAGAGCAATAAGACTGTAATCATGGACTTCAGGAGAGCTAACTTTAACCTCTGAAGGTCTTCTTGAAAGAATCCTGTGGGAACAGATCATGCAGTGAAGAGGATTCCAAGGGAGCTAATTGATACTTAGGGATCACTTCCTCCAGGCACAAGAATGATGCATCCTGATAGTGTACTGGTTTGAGAACAAAACCAGTGAGAGACTCCAAGTCAGAAATACAATTTATTAGGAAATAGGAAGAAAAGAAAGAAAGCTACTGACAAAGTCAGAATACAACCTGATAGCCTGTTGGTCAGGGTGTTGGTAGCAGTCCAGTGGTGATAGATGGCCCTGGTCTTCTTCTGAGAGTCCAGTGAAGAAAGGCACCTTGGTGCCCCAATTCTCTGGTTTTTATCCAGGTACTGGGGCTTGGCTCCTCCCCCTGGATGGAGCATTTTCCGATGGGATGATAAGCTTATCAGTGGACTCAATGGCCCATCAGCTTCTCCCCTTGGATGGAGCATTTTCCAATGGGATGATGTAAGCTTATCAGTGGACTCAATGGCCCATCAGCTTCTCCCCTTGGATGGAGCATTTTCCAATGGGTGATGTAAGCTTATCAGTGGACTCAATGGCCCATCAGCTTCTCCCCTTGGATGGAGCATTTTCCAATGGGATGATGTAAGCTTATCAGTGGACTCAATGGCCCATCAGCTTCTCCCCTTGGATGGAGCATTTTCCAATGGGTGATGTAAGCTTATCAGTGGACTCAATGGCCCATCAGCTTCTCCCCTTGGATGGAGCATTTTCCAATGGGATGATGTAAGCTTATCAGTGGACTCAATGGCCCATCAGCTTCTCCCCTTGGATGGAGCATTTTCCAATGGGTGATGTAAGCTTATCAGTGGACTCAATGGCCCATCAGCTTCTCCCCTTGGATGGAGCATTTTCCAATGGGATGATGTAAGCTTATCAGTGGACTCAATGGCCCATCAGCTTCTCCCCTTGGATGGAGCATTTTCCAATGGGTGATGTAAGCTTATCAGTGGACTCAATGGCCCATCAGCTTCTCCCCTTGGATGGAGCATTTTCCAATGGGATGATGTAAGCTTATCAGTGGACTCAATGGCCCATCAGCAGAAAACCCCTCCCTAGAGGGAGGATGGGTCGTGGGAGAAATAAGGAAATTGTCCTGCTGATTTCTTATCAGCTGTCTTATCAACACAAGATTGTATCACTTCCCCTCATTCCAGTTCCAACAGATGGTGATAGAATAACACACTTTTGATTACATTTTGTACTGTAACCCATGACAATGAGCAAAGAGGGAAGAGATCTATGTGGATGAATTAATAACTCCTGTCGTTACTCAAGTGTGACCAGGAAACACACAGGAGATGGAAGCAGGATCAGACCACTTGGAATGAATGTAGAGAGGTTGTCAAGAGTTAGTGGAAATGAGACAATGAAGTTAAACAAAGACAAGTACTGGATTCTGCACCTGGGATGGGGCAACCCTGGGTGTATAGATGCTGGAAAGCAGTGCCATGGGAAGGCACCTGGGGGTTCTGATTGACGGCAAGCTGAACATGAGCCAGCAGTGCCCTGGCAGCCAGGAGGGCCAGCCCTGTCCTGGGGGCATCAGGCACAGCATCATCAGCTGGACAAGGGAGGGGATTGTCCTGCACTGGGGCGGCCTCACCTCGAGTCCTCTGTGCAGGTTTGGGTACCACAATACAAAAAAGATAAAGCTATTTAAAAAGGGCTACAAAAAGGGCTACAAGATGGTGAAGGGCCTTGAGGGGAAGGTGTATAAGGAGCAGATGAGGTCACTTGGTCTGTTCAGCCAGGAGAAGATTGAGGAGAGATGTCACTGTGGCCTTCAGCTTCCTCACAAGGGGAAGTGGAGGGGCAGGTACCAATCTCTTCCCTCTTGTGAACTGTGATGGGATTCAGGGGAATGGCATGAAGCTGAGCTGAGGGAGGTTTAGATTGAATATTAGGAGAAAGTTCTTCACCCAGAGGGTGGTTGGGCACTGGAACAGGCTCCCTAGGGCAGTGGTCAGAGCACCAAGGCTGACAGAGTTAAAGAACTGTTTGGACAATGCTCTCAGGCACATGGTGTGATTCCTGGGGTGTCCTCTGCAGGCAGGGTCAGGAATTGGACTTTGATGATATCTGGGTGTCCCTTCCAACTCAGCATATTCTATGATTCTGTGAATTCTAAATCTTCATTGTTTGTCAAGGAATTTTTTTTTTTTTTAAATATTGATCTGATGAGCATCAAAAAACTTAGAACTAGTAAATACTGAATGTAACTAAAACCAACCTTAACTGACGGTATGTGTGTTCTCTTAATAGAATCTGGTTCTGCAATTACGGCTTCCTGCATTGGTTTGGGAAACTCTACAACACCTCCACCTGGACAGGCAGGAAAACCAGTGCCAGGATATAATGGTAAGACTGTGCCAAAAATGTTACTAAGAAAGGACATTGCTAATATTCCTGAGTAAGTGCTTCTTAATTGTCATATCTTGTAGCAAAAGAAAATTACAGTCTTACTAAGATATTTTCCTCCTTCCTGCTTTCTTGTGTGTTGTGAAATGTGATTATGAATAAAATATTCAGTTGTTTTCAAGAAAATTGATCAACTACCTCAACCTTTATTATGTGAAAAGCCTAGCATATACTTTGACACGTTACTCATCTATAACTTCTACATGCACTTCTGCACTTCTACACTTCTACACGACTTGAGAGAGTTGTTAAACAAACTATTTTCCATTACCTGTGTAGCATTTTTATTTCCAGCCAGGAGAAATGCTAGGCTATGAACCAGCACAAAAAGGATGATCACTTATTGTCTGGAAGGTATTTGCATGTGGAGGTGCAGCTACAGGATTAAGAATGCAAAAGTATTTTAGTACCTGGGAACCCTGATTTTAACGCAATTTTCAAGAATTATTTGAAATCTGAAAAATAATTACATTGAAGACCAAGTGGTCTTCAGGAAAAGTTCTCACATCATTGATGAGAAAGATCTAGGCTGTTATTTTCTTTTAATACATGTAAGTGGTGGTGAGCATTCAAAAAAGCCCCAAATAATTTTAGAAGCCTCTTGGTTTCAGCCTTTATGGTTATGGCACGACATATACAAGCAATAGGTTAAAAACAACATCAAAACAAAGCTGTGAAGTTTCTCCAGAGTTCTGATAAATAGGAAAGAATGAAAGAATGTAATTGCATCACACATGTTATCAGATGATAGTCAGGACTATGAAGAAGTATGAGTAGCAAGAATATAAAAATTTCTGATGAATATTTTGGAACATTGGGACTAGTGTAAGTAAAGAACTTCTAAGAGAATGACAGAAATGTCTTTAGCATACCTTATAAAGGAAACAAAAAATTATCACTGAATTTCACTAAAGATTTATGGAATAATTTTACCTCTTTCAGTCTTTGACCAAATATGTCCTGTAATGCAGCTATTCACAACCTAGTGATTTTTTAAAATCACTCTATATTGACTGCTGTCTTGCTGTCATCCACTTCTGTTTGATATTCTTTTCCTGCTGTTGCTATATTTATTAGAGGATATCCTTACACCGGTTAGGTGTGTGTTCACTGTGGTTTTAGTTTATACATGCAGTTCTTAATGGCTGGTAAAGACATACTGCAATATAAAGAGAAAGCTGCAAGATCTACTTTCTTTCTTTAAACACGTCCAGGTTCTGATTTGTTGCTGAATTTTAAGAATAAAAGGAATAAAAGTTATCAAAGTGCAGTGGAACAAATCACATTTAAAAGTGAGTCAAGATATTATAATAATTCCTAGATCTGTTGCCTTAAATCAGACATTATACTGTGCTTTTCCCTTATCTGCCTGAACCAGATAATTTCAGTGCATTTTGAGACTGAAGCAGGTCCCACATTTTGAAGAAACAAGACAGTTCTTCAGTAATTCAGGAGTGAGCAGTGTAATATCTTACTATCCCAAATTCTTCTACATTGAAATATGCAGCTTGCAAGGAGAATAATAAATACTGGCTTTGGTACCTTGAAGAAACAGTTACAGTAAACTGATTAGATTTTACTTAGTATCATAAGAAAAGGATAGAAAACACTGATAGCTACACAAGAGGTCTTTGTAAAACTGGCTTTGTGTACTTATGTCTGTGTGCTGAGCCATTGTTTCCAGCAGTTACTTTAAAATTACCATCATCTTCGAAGGAGTAGCTTCAGCCAGAAGTAGTAAATTACAGATGTTGGTGTTCTTTGAAGAGATAGGGTATGGTATTACTCAGAATTTTAGTCAGAAGCCTGTCATCCACTTTTCCCCATTTCCTCTGGAACTTTGTAATACCGAATGTAAGATTATTTGTAGATGTTTAGATACAGCTGAACATTGCTTTCATTGCTTAGGCAGGCTTCAAAAAGCCTGTAATCCTTATCAGCCCAGTCTGTCAAAACCTTCCTTCTCTGTTCTTCTGTGGTTTAGTTGCTTCACCTTATGTAATTTCATTATCATCGGCCAAGCTGGTATCTGTCATTCCTTTCTTATGCCCACACCTTGAGATGGAATGGATGGTTGTAGTAGCTTCATTCTCCAGATAACTGCACAAAAGAGGCTATTTCAGATGATTTCCTTGGAAGTCTCAGTACATGATGCTTTCACTGATGGTGGTGGACCAGTGTCATCCAGGGAAAAGGCTTCATTGGGAAAGTCTGGATTCTGTCTTGTACTTTGTACCCTACTGTGCAGCTTTGGGTAGTTCAAGAGTTACTTGATCTCTTTGTGCTAGACTACAATGAACCTTGTTAGTTGAGGGGTATTTTTCTGAGACTCTTGAGGACCTTTGAAAACTAGACATACTTATTTACAGTCATCCTGGTTGTTATTTCTTGCTCATGTTACCCACATATTTTTTATTTATATTTGTCATGTATCTTAATGGCCCTTTGCTATGTGGAGGTTTAGATATTCCAGTATGAAAGCTTCTTATACTTTTTAGTTCTGTGTTTTTCCCTTTTGGGACTTTGTGCTATTTCTGCTTCCAAAGCACAAATATTATTTAAGACTTTTTGTACTTAAGGCTGTATGTTAATAAAGCAATGAGATTATCCAGTTTAGCATTCCCAATTACTTAATTCCTTTTGTTGCTTGGTGTATTGCCATTCTAAAGTGTGACATAAGTAGATACCCATAAAGAAAGACACTTTCCTCCACCGAAAAATAGACTACTAAACTTGAGTTTCCTTCCTATATTATTTTCTTACAGTCATGATTCTGGATGAAAATAAGAAACCAGTGAAGGCAAAGACTTTGGGAAATATTGTGGTAAAGTAAGAAAAATAAGTATCTTACAGTTAAAAGAAACTTCCTGCATGGGTTGATTGTCTTATGAATAATTGAAGTAATGAGGGTTGAAAAGCATATCTGTCTCTGATACTGATACCAAACTCTCAGAATATTTTATGTTCATTCATGTTGAAAAATTGCAGATGAAATTGTTTGAATGAATGATTGTGGATTGCTGGGTTTTTTCTTAGACTACAACAAAGTTTACAGTTTTCTTAATTATCAGTGTTGGAAAAGAATGATGCCTTTGTCTTGTGATGAATGAGCAAGATACTGAATCATTCCCTTCACTATTTTATCTTTCAGTTTAATGAAATAGTACAGCAGTACAGATTGGCATGCTTTGGCTTACAGGTGTAATGCTGCCTCTTCTTTCGCTATCTCCTTATCACAACTCATGCGCCTCTTTAGAGGGAGAACATGTATATTCTGTTCTCTGTAAAAAAAAGCAAGATGTCTCTGTGTGTGCTTTGCATGAAAAAATGTTCACTTGGACAAAATACACACAGGAAATGACTCCAAAAAAAAAAAGTAAAAAATCCTTGCTGTGCATCGTGTAGGTGATTATTAGTACCATTTACCAGACTCCTGACAGATGAGTTCCATAAATTCTAATATTCTTTTTGAAAGTGCACCTTTCTTGGCACATTTCCTTAGATATAAAGGCCTCTGCTTAGATCACCCTATGAATCAGTTACATTTATTTTGCCTGCTGCCTTCTCACTTTTGCCAGGGCCTTTCCTTACTCCTGTGACATTCTATAGGCTACTGCTCTTTACAGCCCATGCTGGCTCTGTATTCTGGATGTTTTACAAGCTTTCAAGCAAATGGCATTTTCTTCAAACTTTTTTTTTTTCCCTCAGAGAAAGACACCTGCTTTGTGATGAATATAGTAGCTGTAACCACCTCTTTTTCAGTCACAGAAAATAACTTCAGCTCTGAACACTTTCTAGCAGCAAATACAGGTTCCAAAGGAAATCTATTCATCAGTTTCTTCTCTAGTAGATTTTTGGAGATTTGTGGTAGCTGAGAGTCTTTACTGCTTGCTTAGATGAATGAAAAGAAATACAAAGATTAGTATTAACCTTCAGTGAACTGAAAATCTGCCAAAAGCTGAAGCATTGGGACGGATGTACCAATTATGATGAATTGTTAGTGCAGTTAGCTGAGGACTGCAGTTGGCTGAGGCACAGGAGCTGAGGGTGAGAGACAGGAGCTGCAGATGTGCAGTGCTGGCAGTGTGGGTGGGCTGGCGCAGTGCTTGCGTGGGAGGTGGAGTTGCTGAGGTGGGGGAGGCTTTCTACTCAGCTGTACAACTGATCTAATGTAACTAGACCCCTGTGGAGACTAAAGTAGTTTCACATGAACTTACTGTACTCTGTGATGCAGATGTGTGTTTTCAGGATGAAGTCTATACCCTGCCTCATCCTCAACATCTTCAGCTAAGCCACCACGACACAGACACGTAGGTTTAACTCCCCTGAATCAGCAGACTGACTCATTTTAGGCATGGTTTTCTTGCAGCACATGAGATTGTGCATTCACTCCATTGTTGAGAATGTGCATTTATTACATTACCAAGCACAAATACTGAAAATTGCCTCAGCCTTTTATAGACTTTGGTTCGCAGTATCAGTAAGTAAGCCAGCTCAGGGTGGAAAAATGTCTTTCAAAGCTCCCACCTCTGTAGTGCCTGAAGCCATGATAAAACATAGGCTTGTAATCAATGGAGAGAGAAAAGGTATTTTTTAAGAAAATTGATCCTAGCTGCATAAATATTCAAATTTGTTATTATTATTCATTGTATTATTCATCCCTAGTTGTTCAAATAGGATGGAATAAATCACCTTCCAGATTTGTTCATGTCTCTCCAGTGCCTGCAGGAGTGGCACAGTTGGCTTAGGGTAGGTACTTAATCGTAACTACCAAAAGATGATTGGAATGAAATCTGCCAAGTTGTAAGACAGACTGACAGGTAATGTTGGAATGTGTGCACATACATTTTGGAGCTTTACTATCTTTAAGCGCCTCTCAGGAGTGATATTGCCACACTAGAAGATTCTGTTTGGGATTAATATCTACCTCTTCTAGCCAGAATTTATCTTCCCTAATGTTGCCCCACATTTAGATGTTTTGTCAAAGGATTACAAATGTATTAATATATTGATTTGTTGTTTCATTTGCTTTGTTCCATCTTGCTCAGCATGACTTTTGTTGCAATCGAATAAATTGATAATGAAAAGGGGGAGATTCTTTTTTGTTTGGCTTTTTTTTGCAATGTATCACTCAAGAAAGTGTAATCACATAGGGGCACTTATTTTATTATGTTTATTAGCCATAAGATTTTTCTAGGTTGTCTGTTATAAGGAACAATATAGAGAAATCCCATGTAAATTCCAGTTTTTGCCTTGTACATTGAAAATATCACAAACCCATTATGTTTATTTTTTGAAGCAGTTGTCAGCACTGTCTCATTAGCTGGCATTGTTCTTTATATTCACCCACAACAGGACTACATTTGACTTGTGCTCATTCTTTCCATAGAGTAGTGACTGCCAGTAAATTTAGTTACACTTCCTCTAGTGTTTGTATGGTTAATTTGGAGTTTGGCAGGGTGAGTATTTACAAGTTTGCTTTAGTGATTTCCTCTGCACAGAATCACATAAATACATTCCATATTCAGCAGGAAGTGAGACAATGTAGTTACATCATACAGTAACTCTGAAATGCTTTAGTTGCATTGGTTTAATTGCACTTAAGGAAAGTTGCTGTGTGAGAGGTTCTGTAAACTGATCTACTAACTAGGCTACTAACATTGTGGGATTTTATTTTTTTGTGGATTTGGAATTAGTGAAGGAAGAAAAATCAAAATGTTCTAAAAGAGTTAGAGTGTTTTGAATGATTACCCACTCCATTGTGTTGAGTACAATCATGCAAAACTTTAGGTACAGTGCTGTAAAAACTAAAATACATTTAAAAATATTTATTCATGATAAATAATCAATATTTATAAAGAAATAGTAATGATAAATTCACAGCTTTTAATGATTATACATTATAAGTTAGCCAAAGAGAAACATGACTGCACTTCCAAAGCAAATACCTTAGAGTGAATATTCTTTAGGGGAAGAGGTGTTGAAGGTAAGCAACCCATTGATAGTTTTCCTGTTTGTGGTAATGTGTTCAATATTTATACAGCATTTAGTGAGCAGATAAATGTTCAATAAAAAGCTTACTCATTCAACATTTCTTACAATATGTTAAAAAGAAAGTCAGTGTCTGTTTGAAATGATGAAGTAACCTGAAGCTAGGATTATAATCATTATAATGCTCAATAAAATGCTAACCAAGAGAACTTAAAGGAAAGAAAAGGGAAATAAAAAGATGCAATCTTTTGAAGCACACTGTAGTACATTGCTATTTCTATTGCTATATTTCTATATAATAATTCTATAATTGCTATATTAAACAAACTGAAGTAAGGTCTTGTAAGACTTGAGTCGACATTTGGGCATTCCAACTGGGATACATCCATGGGAAAATCACAGCTCTCTTTGTGCTCTCCCACTGCCCAGGAAGAAAAGGAAGCAAAGACAATATGTTCTTGTAAGCAAGGGCTGTACAGCTAAGGTAAAGTGAAAATTTCCTGGATCAATAAGATAAAGGGCACTTAGAAAGAAGTGACTTCCAAAGGAGCCTTTTACATTACAGTAGATAAATCTCTGGATACACAGGATCTTTGAATGAAAGGTAGCTGCTAGTGTAACTAAGCAGGCAATATGATTGCTATTCAGTAGGGAAACTGAAGAGGAGCCAACATTACTGTCTGTGGATGTGGTGTTAGTACACCCATTGATCATCCATTATGCTTAGTTCTTATGTCTGTATTTCAGAATACTATTGAGAAAGTGACTGGATTTGGGGGAAAATATGAATGATAGTGACCCAAATGTTGGAATCCACGTGGTGTGAAAACCTGTGGTATATAATTCACCCAGGGTCACTAAAATAGTAACTTTTTCAAGGTCAGGAAAAGTAATGTCTTAGAGGACAAAATAATCTCTGAGACATGGCTGTTTAATCTAGCATAAAGAAATTGGAATCTGAAGCTAGATGCATTCAGATGAGAAACAAAACACTGTTTTAGCAGTGAAAGTAGTAAGACATTAGATAAAATTATTCGGAAACTGGTTGTTTACTTTGGTATTTTTAGGTCTAACATGGATATCTGTTTTAACCAAAAGTTACGAGATTGAGGCAGGATTTAGTAGATAGCATCTTTCAGCCTGTGTTATATGGAAAGACAGTTTAAAAAAAGAACCTGTGCAAAAGATTTATCTTCCTAACAGCCTTCAACATGTTTATCAGATTTTTTTCCCTTTACAGATAAAACAATAAGTAGGTCTTCCAATGTGAGAGCAATTTGTCCAAAGATGTTTTTTTCTAGCAGATCTCTGGCTGACTATATATAAATACCATTTTGAACTTTCCTTACTTTGAAATTTTTCCAAGCACTTTCACTAGTTTTTCATGGCTTTTTCTCTTTTCCCACTAAAACAAAATCCACAAGGAGATCAACTACTTTTGTGGCCCCTTTCACCTAACTAAAGTAATATTCCATGCAGACTGATGAATGTTCAAGATCCTCTAATCTTCTCCACCCTTTTTCTGGTGTTGTTGTTCCTAGAGTCTGAAAAAGCTTTCAGATGCTTTTCAAACTTGCAGTCAAAAATTTTTGTAAGAGTGATGTTTATGCACAACACTATATAAATGGTGAGTAATAATTATAGCTGCCAGTCAAGATTATTTTGTTCCATTCAGAAGCCCAAACTCATTTAACAGTAGCTTATATTTGCTTTGACTGGCTATAATGAATAGCCTATGAGTATCATTGCCTACCATAAAAGAAAAGGATGTCTTTTCTGAATTACAGCAAGGTAACATCTTCAATAATTTTTTATTTCATTTCAGAAATCTGCTTTTCTGTGCAAATTCTCTTTTGAGTTCTATAATTGCTTTGTTCCATTAACAAGGAATCTTACACCATTTTGATGAGTGGCATTCTGAAAGGGTGTACTACATGGGAATCAGATTTTGGTTAAGCTAAAGGTGGACTGTTCTGTGAAAGGTCTACCATCTTGTATGAAAAATAAATGAACTGTGAAATAATACTTAAAAAGCAAATAATGATTGTCATTCAGAATTCTGTACCAGAAAACAGTTTCTGTTAAAGTACTTCAGAGTTTTTTTGTGGTGCTGTCAAGCTCATTCATCTTAGTCTCTCCCATTTATAATGAAATTACCTGCTTATCTTTGTAAAATGTAACTAGAATTAATCTTTGCTAAATGAACCCATATGATTTAAATCATTCATTTCCACAGTTTGCCTGGTTTCCCTGATACTTTTTTAAATGTATTCAGTCTCTAAATGAGAAATAGGCCCGGATTTGTATTCTTGTACTTAAACAACTTTAATCTTACTTTGACTGGAGTAAATGGAGAAGAGCATAATTTGTCCTCTTGCTACTGTGCTGGTAACAGATAACTACAGAAATACAATAAATATTTCCCAAAAAGAAACCAAGCAGAGCAACTTCTTTGTATATTATGAAAATGATCATGAAGGAACCTTCCTACTCCTGTCTTGGACTTCTGTGGTCCTGTCCCTTATAAAGGGAAAGCAGGACTATCTGAGGGGCAGTCATGCTTACTTATGCATACCTGGAATGCCTGGTCAATATATGTCTTAGTAGTAAAAATATTGCCAACAGATCTTGAGTATCAACTCAGTTTTGAGACAAAGAGGCAACACCTTTTAAAGGCTGACTTATTGTGAGTGCATGCTACATTTTCTCGGGCAAAAAGACCCAAATAAAACATCTCAAAATGTTCCTTTCTTTTTTATTGAGGGGTTGATAAAAAGCAAGAGATGTCTGTTTCCAGGTTGCTGTTATTTTTGGACAGTCTCAGTTTCTCTCTTCTGGCTCCTTACATGTAATTATGATCAAGTTCTGCTCCCTTTGGAATTTATGGCAGCATTCCCACTGACAGCAGTGGTTTGGAGGTATGTTTGGCTCTGGACATTTTAATTCTGATGTCCTGTCAGAATTTCAATACACATAATTATGTTCTGGCAAGCTGAATTCTACCTTCATTAATTTGTGTTTGCACGGAACCTAGAAATTCTACTCAGTCATGATGCCGAGAACTCTGCTTTCATCAAAGAATTGTATGTGCCCATTGCTCTGGAATTATTGTGCCTGAAAGACTGACACATGGAAGAGGGAATTCACTTTTTGCTTAGTGGATGAATGGAGTTCTAACTGCAAGTGATCTTTCACAGAGAGCCATGGAAGCACATTTTCAAATGTCTGTATTGTGCTATGACATGTGCTGTAGAGATACTTGTGGTACACACTAATTTAGCAGTCTGGTTTCCACAGACTCATAAGCAAATATGCTCCATGGATGTGTTTATCAATAAAATTTTCCCAAAAAAACCCCAACGAACAGGCAAAGAAAACCCCACCAAACTAGAACATGAGACACCCGTGCTCTCCCCATCTGAAAAAAAAATTCAAACAAGGACAAGAAAACCAAATAGTGAAAATGAGGGCTGTATTTTTGGTATATGTTCCACACTTCTCTGTTTAGATTTTTAAACAATGACAGAAAGGAAAATGCTTTCCTAATTAAGGCAAAAAACTTGGTTCTTTTTCTATTCAGTGACTAACTGCAAAATACTGAATAGAGCTGTGGGGAAATTAAGGACTTTATCAATATGAATTGTTCTTTCTCTCCCATCAGAAAGATGGTTCAGACTTCTAAATAAATTTAAAGTGCAAAATTTGCAATGACTGAGACTGTTATGAATTGCTGTACTATTAGCAACCAGGCAACAACCATAGTAACTGCCATTTTCTGATGGCTTTACTTGAATCTAAACAAGAACAATAAACAAGAGATTTTTGTTTTGTTTTGTTTTAAACACATGCATATACAAACATCAGAATCAATATATTGTTTTTCTTATCTTTTTGCCCAAGGCAAACACTCCACGGGTCATGTTTTCATATGTCAGAGATGCTTACTAAGCTTGAAAGGCTTAAAATAGGGCTGTGAATTTCTTCCAGATGGGCAGAAGCCAACCTGCCCTTCTGAACCCTGGGTAACTACTGGGAAGTCTCTTGACATTTCTGGCCATACTTTAACCACACTTTCAAGGAATGTGATGTATGGGATGTGTTGAGCCAGAACCCTCAGAGAAAAAGCAGTAATATTTATAGTAGTATATTCTATAATGCTAGCTGACCTGAATTACGCTGAAAAATTGTAGAAAGGATTGTAGAAAATCATGCATTCAAATCATTACTGGATGATATGACCTTTTAAATGTAGTTTTACTGTTTTTACCATAGATAGGATTTTTTTTTTTAAGTGGCTTTATGTCTGCTATAACTGTAACTATTCTTTTTTGTAAATGTAGTGCTAGAAATGTACAATGTCACAGAGCTGGTGGCACCTGTTCTTGTGAGTGACCATCATAGGAGACTTACAATGACACCAGAATTGCTGTGCTACAGAGAACCGTTTCACTGCTAGAGATGTTGCCTTCTGGTGTCACAGGGATACTATCAGTAGAAAATAAAATACCTCTGGCCAAATATTTGCTAGTTAGCAATGCAGGCATATGTTGGTAAAATCTGTGTGGTGCATTTATGATTTTATCTAAATAAATATGTTAGTTTACATGATCATTCTCTCTCT
The DNA here is from genome assembly GCA_013399455.1 of Anthoscopus minutus. Lineage (NCBI taxonomy): Eukaryota > Metazoa > Chordata > Aves > Passeriformes > Paridae > Anthoscopus > Anthoscopus minutus. Next base: position 68,846 of record VWYI01015247.1, read on the forward strand.
GTTATTTGGGTCAACTTCATAAAACTTGTGTTGATATGCCTGAATATATATCTCTCAGGAAGTTAAAGAAATCAGTATTTGACCCTCTCAGAGTTTTGACGAAAGAAACAAGCACTTTCTTAGCTGAGGCATCTGCAGCTTCCCTCCTGACAGATATGTATGTGAAGTTTCCTATATTTTCTCATGCCCATATAATTGACTTAAGAAGGAGTGTTTAGTATGTAGTCAAAACTCAGCCAATAAAGCAATCCAGAATATTGCAGCTTTAAATCCAAATATTTTAGAAAGTTCTGTTAGTGACTTGTATCAATATACTTTCACAGAACTTTTCCAGTATTTTCAATAGTACTATGCAGTTTAAACAGAAGAGCAGTTTTATTCAGATTCTCATGATTGAAGTCCTTTGAGTTTTATATTTTTACAGAAACTAAAGATCTGTGGGTCTGATAATTCATCTATGCATGTATGAGTATGTATGGGTGTTAGAGAAAGACAGATCTGTAATAATGCAGTTGCCTCTATTATAGTGTGTATGCACAAATTTTGGACAGATACTTAATCCTTAGAAATGTTAAATGCTAAATGTTGTTAATGTATTTATGGTATAGTATATTGTGTTTAATAGACTGAACATTATTTTACTGAGGTACTTATATTGTATGAAAGGTAAGGTCTGGACACCATGCAGAGCTATATACATTTGATTACAACAGTATATAACCTTTTTTATTGGTGACCAGCATATTATTAAGCTGAACTGTTTTCTGATTGTGTAGGCAGTGATTATTTATCTGAAAACAGAGTATGAATGGACAGCATGAATTGTATTTGTTACATCTGTTTTTCTTACTGCTTCTCTCTGCTCTTTTCAATTTAAGGTTGCCTTTGCCTCCTGGAGCATTCTCAGGTCTTTGGGAAAATCAAGAAACATTTCAGAAGTTATATTTCCAAAAGTTTCCAGTAAGAATTATGAAATCAAATATTTAAACTTCTGGTAATACTTCAGAACTGAAATGATAATAGATTTAACCTGGGAAATGGATAGGTTGTCATAATTTCATTGGAAATCTTTGATATATGTGTATATAATTAAAGCCATTTCAAGATAAATCCTTTTCACCTAAAATTTCAGTTCTTGGATATGCTGAGTTTTTTTTTTAAGATCTGAAACCATAAGCTTCTGAGACAAAAAGTCATTTCATGTCATTTACTCTAAGATATAAATAAACCTGCAACCTTACACTAGCACAGCTTCACATACACTCCTCCTGTTGGCATGCAGCCATGCTAACTTGGTGTCACCCAAAATCCACACTGGTCCACTGTGCATCTGAATAGAGTGGGGGCTCTTGTCTTCATTTTTTCATGTTTCCTTGTCAGATGAACTGTCTAAGGATTGGCTTATTTTGTTCCATGTAGAAATACATGGATTGGCCCTATACAAATGTTGAAAATGGAAGATTTGGCTCAATGAAAGTAAATGAGTGAATTGGTCATGCAAATAATTTTTAGTGTGCAATTGCATGATAGTGACAGTGCCTGTTTGGATACAGCAAACAGAGGAATCTTCAGGATCTCTGACAGCTGTCATTATATTGCAGCAATTCAGTTCTCCTTGTGTAGATCCAGGCAACATCCTTCTCCAAGCTGTCAGGGATCAAAGTAGGCAGAGTTGGAAAAAAGTCAGGATTTATCTATTTTTTTCTGTTCTGCATTAATAAAGACAACAAAACCTTTCAGGAAAGGGAGCTGCACAAGATAATATGATATAAAAATGGTGGCAAATACTACAGAATTAAATCTTTCAAGCACCAAAAGAATACATAACTTGAAACAGGTATATATATTTTTAATATTTTTGGGTTTCATGGTAAATTGACAAATATTCCTAGTACTTTTCTGACTTTATTTTTCATTGTGTTGTACTTAGGGATATTATGACACTATGGATGCTGGTTATATGGATGAAGATGACTATCTGTATGTCCTGTCTCGAGCTGATGATGTGATCAATGTTGCAGGACACAGAATCTCAGCAGGTGCGATTGAAGAGGTTAGCATTGCCTGACAACAGAATAGAACAGTGAATGATGAATAAAGTGAGCTGAGACTGAAAATCCCAAATTCCATCACATCTCAAAATCTCACACAGAAAGATCTCATTTTCTCTCTGCTTGTTTTGTTTGCATTTCCATGGATACTTTTAATCAAAACATTTCCTGTTTCAGGTTCTTCCTGTTAAGATGCTTTCCAGAATCTTAACAAATTTAGTCAATAATAAGCAGTTTATACCATGGGATTGGTAAGGCAGGCATAATTTGATATTTGAAGGTGAAGTTAAGGGGCAGTGTGGCAGGATGGAAAGCATACCTCTTAGCTCCAGTAACATACTTATTTGGGAATACATTAGGATAGTGTCAGTGTGACAGGTAGTTTCACCAGCTACTGTAGTTATTTAGGAATAGAAACTTTTATTCCTAAAATACAATGCTCAGTGTTGGCTGATTTTTTTTTCCAGAGACTGGCATTCAGTGTTTTTCCTTGATTGGAAAACTTCACAGTTTTTTGACAGCTGTTTTGTTTCATTGTATGAGCAGTGCTAAACGAACAATGAAAATTTCTGTAAAAAACCCTGCTGTTAAATTGAAAGTCTTTAATGTAGTACTTATGCACCTTAAAAAAGTTGAAAACACTCAAGTTCATAATAGCGTCTGAATTCATATCATTGTTCACTCACCTTTCTGGAGTCACTGTGATTGATTGCCAGTTACAAATTTCCCTGATGACATACCAATTGCTTATTCAGGGAGTATAGAAAAAGGTGTGCTGGGCATGTACAAGAGAAAAATACACTTTTAAGAACTCTGAATTTAACTGTTCACTGAATCAGAAACTAATCTGTGAGTCATTTTTTGGCTTATAATGTCTGTTAGTCTAGTGACTATTTTATTTTGATGACTAGAAAATTTATAAGAGAATAGAAGAAATTTTGATTACACAGAAGTGAAAAAGTTCACATAAACATTAATCCATCAAGGATCGGTCAGCCAGGGAGCTGAAATATCTGCTGCCCTGACTTGGGTCTATGGAGATATAAAGGTACTTTCAGTCTGCTTAAACCTCTTTCCCTCAGAAATAGTTCTTTGTGTTCCCTTACTAAAGCACAGCAGGAATCTCATCCCCACCCCTTACTGGTCTACTACTTATGGGCTGCACTGGGCATTTTTTTGCTTCAGAAGCAAACGGCTTCTGAGCTGCTGTAACAAATGATGAATTGAATCACCTCCTCTGCTGTATTACCTTTGGATCCATCACACTGAGCTCAGCATCTCTGTTTTCTCTCCCTGCTAGTTAGGTCTTTCTGCTAGAAACATAATGTTTCCTTGCTGTACCATTCTAGAAGCTTTTCTGTTCACCTTTTGAACGAAGCTAGAAGAAAAGAGTGATGTTAATGCATGCACAGCAAATTGCTGGTTAAATGGGAAAGTGTTAAGACCACAATCAGATCAGTAAAGACAGAATTAGAGGTCCATTGAATCACTATGTAACTGACAGTCACCTTGTTGAGCGAGTATGTGATCTATATTTACATTATAGCTGCATTACAAGTTTAACAAGTTTTTCCTTAGTGCTTTGACTATGTGTTTTAGCTCTGTTATGTTCCATACAGTAAGTTCCTTTGTCTAATGTATCTGTTAATAATATTGGAGCTCCATGTGTACTGGAATGTAACAGATGTTGCAGTTTACTTGGCCAGTCAGTGAATGGTGGCCATTATGGAAACTTCATCTTGTGTGTCGATCCACCCCTCTCTTTGGTCTGTAAATCTGTGGTGTTCCTTCTTACCCCTTCCTGAAAAAAAAAAAAGCAGCTTAATCAAATCTTGATATCTGAGGCAGCAGACTTGAAACTGAGAACTGAGGAATTTGTCACGAGAAATCCTTTTTCCCTGGTCATGATGTTTCTGTCTGCTGCCACATTTGCCATCCATCCTTGTGCCCAGTGATCATACTAGGAAAACCATTCCACTTCCTCAAGATTTTAATTACTTTAAACAATTTTTAAATGTCTAGTGCTGTTTCTGTTCTTCTTTTCAGTTGTTTTACATAGTTTAATAATTTTAAAATTAGTGTTTACTAATTACTGATTTCAGTCATTTGAAGTTACCACTTGAAAAGTCAAAGGCATGTTGATAGAACTTTGGATAGACTGAAGAAAAATTCTCCAATAACTACACTATTCCAGCTAACCATAAGACTTACGAATAAGTGACAGACTGGAATGACAAAACCAAGGTACAACAAAACAATCTGGCAATATTTAAGTCTCCACCTTAGGAGTCTTGTTGATGCCTGGTAGGTAATTATGATATTTGATGATAATGCCAGTTTACTGTAGATCTTTTTTCTGTGTTCCTGTAAAAAATATTATTTACTGTGTTTGTAGACTTAATAGTCTACTTTTTCATAATTCATTGTCTTTTTCTTTCCTGTTTTTGCTTTTTTTTTCTTTGGTTATATATGCCTATCAAGTTTCTGTGGCCATGGTCAAGAAGTTAGAGCAGGAAAAAATGGATGTTTATAGCAGGAAATGGAATGCATTACTGAGGCTCTGGCCTGTAAAGTGCATTAAATGTAAGTGATACACTGAAACCCTGTAGGNCTCTGGCCTGTAAAGTGCATTAAATGTAAGTGATACACTGAAACCCTGTAGGGATTTGGACTTATTAAGATTAATTCCTATATGATTTGTCAGTGTGGATACAATGACTTTTAGACAAAGGAGGCAGGACCTGAATTTGAGTGCATTTGTGTATATTTAGCTTTTTGAAGCAGGCTCTTCTGCCCTCCAAATTCTGAAATAAGCCCAATGCACTCTTCTATATTT
>VWYI01015248.1:0-24892 GCA_013399455.1 Anthoscopus minutus
ATATATATATATATATGTATATATAAAACCTAAAATGCTGTAACATTTCTTTTAATATTGGCTATAGTTTTCACCTAGTGTTTAGAGAACAGTTAGGATGTCAGCTGATGTGAAATGTGTTGATTTTTTTGTTTGTTTGTTTTTGGGTTTTTTTTTGAGGAGAGCACAGCTATCTGAATAACTTTTCCATGCCTCACTTGAAAATATGATCCGATATTTTTCATATTCTTGCTCTTCCAGGTGTCTATTGCAGGACAGCCAGCTGGAGTGGAGTCCGCAAGAGTCAGAATTCGGGTAATGCTCTAGCTCAGTGTAGTGTCCCTTTGAAAACACCTGTCATGGAAAAAATGCATAGTTTTGAGAACTGTAGGGTTGTCTGCCTCTGTCTGGTGGCAGCAGAAATGTGGAAGTAAATGTGAGTATACATAGGAGAAATATGCCAAGGGTATTACAACAGTGATTCACATTCTGGCCAGATTTTTAACTGGCCCAAAGTGGATCTTGAACATGAAATGTACACGCTAAGCAAGAGGTAAATTAATTCCATACTGTGTAGAAAATTACATCTTAACTTACCCACCACAGATGGCCTGTGGAAGCCCATGTGAATCTATGAATTGGGAAAGGCAATTTCTGCTTCTCACATTTTAACCATTTTCATGTATAATTTGTGTAAGTAATTCAGTGTCATTCTCCACTTGTAGCTATTTTCTATCTTTTCCTTTTAGTTTCAACTCTTATATGTATTTTGGCACGGGGAATTAAAAATCAAATAAATACCAAAAGCTTACTGCAATTTTTTAGCCAAACACATCACACAAGCTTAGTCCAAATGCTTTTGCTATTTTGGAGGGAAAAAAAATCAACCAAATAAAATTCAAAAAAGCCTCTGCAAAAAAACCCCCACTTTAGTATCTCTGGGAAAAAGGGTGCCCTTTTCCAAGTGACAGCATATTTTTATCCATGAATTCTGGGCAGAGGATGTGTTTTGTCATTTAAATCATCGCTGACCAGTACATTATGACTGAGGAATAAAATTGTTGTAGATTGAGTATGGATCTGGTTTTCAGTCTCTCCTCTTCATTATTGTTGTAGGAATTGCTTCCATTGGTACTCATGTTTGAATTGCCTATTGCTGGAATTCTCCAACCCATCCCAGATCCTAATTCTCCGACCATTCAGCACATATGTCAGACGTATAACATTTCAGTTTTCTTCAAACAATGCTCTCGAATGTATGGTACTACAGTCATTGTCAGAGAGTCACAAAACAGCACTGGTGCTGTGAAGGTAATATCTCCTTTTAAAAAGGTTTCTGAATATCATATATTTATAATTTATATGTCTAAGATGGTATGTCTTGCCTCATCAGCATGTGTTATTGTATAATCACTTGCAAACCCTGAGGATTTTTTCCTATACTTAACTTATACAGGTGAAGTGTAAAAATGCATGGAAAGTAGTTTTTAAGTTTAGGGTTTAGCATCATTGGTGTTAAAGTTTTAATCCAGTGTTCACCTCCTGCACACTTTTTCAGGTTTTCGGCAATTCTGGAATATATGCTGGTCTTAGTTATCTTTTAATTCAAAAACAATGCAAACAAAACCCACAAAATACACCTCCTATTTCCAACTGTTCATGCTGAGCTCTTCTCAATATGCACACAAATACATAACCTTGAACGTTACCCCATCAGTCAATAAATAAAACTGGTCTTGCAAATCCAGCAGTTGGAGATGTGAATTTTACAGCCAAGGCAAGGAACTGCCAGGAGCCTGTTCATCTCAATAAAGTGAAAAAGTGTTCCTGTTAGGAGCTGGAAGTATGAGAGATTGATGTCCCAGATGGGTATATCTCAAGGCAGTAAGAACATCTGAGCCCAATGGTAAGAGGCAAATTTTGCAAGTGTCCCTACCCAGATAAATCTCACTTGACTTTCTGACTGCCTTTTCAGCCACAAAAGATCTGTTGGGACCAAATCATGCAGCATTGTCTTACTGCCTGTTAGAGTGGCAATTAAATGCTCTATTCAGTTGTGAAATGTGAGTAGTAGGCAGAGTTTAGTGCATTTGTTACCTTTAACAAATCAGTCATAGTTTTAAACCCAGCAGTGTTTTCTTATCTTGCCTGTGGAGTGCATGAAAAGAAAGAAAGCAGTCTGAGATCTCCTTTTGTGTGTCTGTGAGCACTATTTCCCTGGTTTCTCCCATTTCCCTGCAGGAGGGAACAGCCATGCTCTTGGAACACCTGGCTGGGAGCCTGGCCTCCGCGATCCCTGTGAGCACACAGCTTGACATCGCAGCACAGCATCATCTCTTTATGATGGGTCGAAATGGAAGCAACATCAAACATATCATGCAGAGGACTGGTGCTCAGATCCACTTCCCTGACCCTAGTAACCCACAGAAGAAATCCACTGTCTACCTCCAAGGCACAATTGAGTCTGTCTGTCTTGCCAGACAGTATCTCATGGTAAATACTTTCAGTGAAGCTTGTGTGAAAAAATTGCCAGATCATAGAAAATATGCTTGCTCTGCATGTATTTACAAGTCACGTGTAAATAAGCTTTAGAGAGGAGGGATTGCTATTCAGGCTGCAAACAGCTGATTCAATTTTTGTCAGGGTTTTGTCCGTGTTTGTAGTTATTGAAAATATTTGTAATCTCTGGTAACTGTGACTTGAAAAATAACCTTGGTAATATAAATGCCACGTAAGTAATTGAAATTTACAATAACAATGTGCCTCTGAGTAGAGGCAAATTTCTGAAATACTTTGTTGGTGTTGGGTGACAGGTGGTGTTTTATTTTGCCAACCTGCCTTTTCTGTGTTTGTCAGGTAAATAGGTTTCTTTCGAGGGAAAATGACAGGAAGTCCTTTGTTCCTATGTAGGCCAGTTTTCAATTAAATTGGGAAACCATAGGAAATAATTTCTTATTTTGATGTCTTACATTCTTTATAGTACCACAGCCACAATTTTGTAAGGCCTTTTATAAAAATAGCTCTGATGGTGAATATCATTATTTCTAGAGATTGATATATTGGTCTTTAAACTTCACAAGTGCCTTTAGCCATTATTTTAGTGCTAATGTATATACACATTTTTTATATATTTGAATACTGAGGGACAAAACATATGAGGACTGGACCATTCAGTTTTACTCTAAAGCTTTAGTATTTCAAGTGCATTACAGATGTTATCCATATCACTAGAAAATATTTACATAGCTGATCTGGAATGGGGAAGAGAAAGTAAAAAACTCAGGCAATGGTGTATTAGAGATTTTTTAGAAGTGTGTTTCCTTATTTCAGACAGTTTAACGGGAGAATTTTAGTATGGGTGTCCTGCCAACGTTTCCTGACAAGACTGTGCTGACTGAAATGTCAGATATTCAGTATATCATTTCACCCTTTTGCTACCAAACTCTTTGTTCAGAGTCCTGGGACAGGAGATACACCTGTATTCTTGCATACAAGGAAATTACTGAACCTAGAATTTCATCCTTGCTTTTTTTTCTCAACTTACAGACATTTCCATCATGATGTGTTAATGCTACAATGTAAATAGTTCAGTTTATTACTACCATTTATATGGGAAAATTGCCAGTTACAAGTCCTAGGAATTTTTTGTGCCTTTCTTTTCAGGGTTGCCTTCCTCTTGTGCTCATGTTTGATATGAAGGAAGAAATTGAAGTAGAACCACAGTTTATAACACAGCTAATGGAGCAGTTAGATGTCTTCATAAGCATTAAGCCTAAGCCAAAACAACCAAGCAAGGTTTGTGCAAAGCTAATATTTTCCTTTTAGGCTTTCATGAAAAAGTTTTAGAGCTGATGAATTGATGTGTGCTCTTCCGTCCCAGTTTAACGGATCATAAACTTGTGAAAGCCATATCTGTTTTCTGCTTGAAATATCAGTTTAAACGATCCAGAAGCTCTACTTTAGGGTGATTTGACTTTCATTAAATGCTAATAATAAAGAAATTAGCTTTTGTATAGAAGACATTGATGAAGGCAATGAGAGGTGTTTATCGTAAAATATTTAGGCCAGTATGCATAGGGGATTCTTGTAGTTACCTGTGTTTTATGAAATGCCAAAGCAGGCAAAAGTTTTAAAATTTTAAATGATCATTCCATTGTGTCAGTATGTGAGCTTCCTTGTGTAGGGATATATAAAATCAATACAAAGAAACATCTTGCAGAAGATGTACGAGAAGCAATGGGGTTTTGTAATTTAATTTTCCAGAAACTTATTACCTTATTCTCAGACAACTATGAATTTAATAGGTAAATTTAATACAAACAACTGGGGTTTTGTCCACTTCAAGCTATAAAGCTCAGGTAAAAGAGAAGATAAGATATTAATTACTGATTCAGTTATCTAGCTCTTGAGGTACTTAACATTTGGTCTACCCAAGTAGCACCAAGGTACTGTAGTAATTAATTTTCTTAGACAGGTCTTCCATCATTCTCATTGCAAATCCTTTTGAAATCCCTAGTCTTACTCTCCTGAACTTCAGATCCCTTAATTTAAATAATTGCTAATGGACGTTAGGTCATGCTGTCTCACACTGCTGTGTCTGTGGTAACCATGCAGGTGTATGAAGAAGAATTATCTGTGTTGCAGATCTGTGTTATGGAAAAGTGTTACTTACTGGTTTTCCTTTTTTTGTTGTTGTTTTCTTTCCCTGCAGTCTGTGATTGTTAAAAGTGTTGAACGAAATGCCCTAAATATTTACGAGGCACGGAAATGTCTCTTGGGACTTGAAAGTAGCGGAGTCACCATAATATCAAATCCCTCCTCTACTGTCTCATGCCCTATTGGTCTGTCTTGTCCTGGTTTGGATATTTTGTCCTCAGCAGGACTAGGACTCACTGGGCTTGGTATGCGCTCATTATATTTATATTTTCTTCAATACAGTTTTGTTTAAACTTAATTCACTTGTACTAGAAAAAAGGACCAGATGTGTGTTTTACATAAGGAATTGTGTTGAAGTATTGGAGAATTGCAACAGCTTCTGGCCTCTTAAGGGCTTGTTATAAAACTTCTCCAAGGCTTTTATAATCAGATGTAGAACTCATCCCTGTAGCAAAATTTCTGAAAGTGTGCAAACCACTCAGCTGAAAGAGAGAGAAATACAGGTAAAGTGAGGCATGGGTTTTACAGCTTCTTTGGCTGTGTGGTGTTTCAGGTTGTCCTGTCTGGGTAGGTACTTAAGCCTGGCAACAGTGCCAGGAAAGGTACTATAGCAAACACCACATTTCCAGTTGGTATCTCACTGTAACTGAGGGATCTATGTGCTTCTAGTTTACACCTTACCAGTAGGAAATTTAGGACAAAAATGAGTAAACTCCTTATCTTAATTTTACAAAAGAAGCTCATAGTCCAGATTGAAATTACCATTTTATTTTATAGCGCTTCAAATACCTTTGTATCAGAAATGTATAGATAGAAAAACCAAGTAGTCCCAGAAGAATCTAGTTGTAACTCTTGACAGAGGTCCTAGAAACTGAGTTCTCATGTAACCAGCATTGTCCCTTGTGACCTGCTGTGCAGGAGTGCTCTGTACTTCCATCTCACATGCATCCCTGGGGTCACACAGGAGAAAGTGTTTGTGCCGTTTGATTGTGATTTTTAATACTGCTTCCTGTGACTGTTCTTGTAATGCTGCACTTTGGGGGTTTGGGTTTTTTACCTTTTCAGTGTGTAGTGCTGAACTGCTTTGTGAATGCTTTTACACAAAGAGCTGGTTTGAGGGAATGTTTTGGGAGTGATGAATGCATTTGGGGGATGATTTGCAGCCTGTATTGAAGGTGCAAAAAGAAATTGAGTAGTTAGTGTTCAAGTAGTGGTTGATTCACAGGAGCTTCTGAGAAAAAGGTTACTGTGTGAAATGAAAGTGAGGTGATGCAGAACAGTTGCCTTCTTGTCTCTGTGATGCTGCTTTGTGAAACAAGCCATCAGAAGTAACTGAGGGGATACAAAGGGGTGCCTGGGCTGAGAAGCAGCCGTTGCAGACTCTGTTATGGCAAGTTAGGGTCCAGTAGGACATAAAAGATACCACAATTCTTCTTGGATATATGATGACCAGTTTAAAACCAAGAATTCTTAATGTGCAATAAATGAACAGCTGGTTTAATGTTAAAATTGGTTTATGAAATGCAGGCTGATGCAAATTAGCAAGGGCTTTGTTTGTTTCTTTTCAATTGGTACTTCTGTGAAAAATGTTTTCCTGTAAGTAAATATTCACTTGCATCATTTTTTGCAGGCCTTTTAGGTCCAACAGCCCTGTCAGTCAACACCTCAACTGCTCCAAACTCTCTGTTGAACGTCCTTAATAGCTCTGTGAGCCCTTTACAGAGTCCAAGTTCAGGCACGCCCAGTCCCACATTGTGGGCAACATCTCTTGCTAACACAAACACCACAGGTTGGTAGAAGTTTAATGTGACTGAAATGAACTGTGCAATATCAAGTCATTAGAATTGCAGTTCCCGAGTCAAGATTTATTAATTCTTTGGAGCCTTAATTCCTACACTTACCTCAGTACTGATGAATAAATATGCAAATTTAAGGTTATAACTTAATATATGACATGATGTCACAGGCAGTGTTTTCATCTGTTTTATGTAGAAAAAAAAAGTTAACCTACCCAAATAAAGCATTATGGTTTTGGCATGCAATTCTAATGGAAACTTTTTAGTAATGTATCATAGCTACATGAAGATTTAGGTAAAGTAATATAATGCCTGAGGAAGTTAAATGAGACACTTAATCAGAACATAACCAAATTTTATTACAGGTTTTTCTGCTATTCCACACCTAATGATACCATCTACTCCCCAAGCAACCTTAACTAGTATTCTGCTGTCTAGAGTGCCTAATTACGGTCAAAACACTCCATCTCCACCACCAGGCTTGACTCCTGTTGAAGTCCATGTCAATGGCATACAATCAGAAAGTAAAAAAGGTTCATCTTCTTTAAATGGTCACATAAAGGTAAGTGACTGGAGAATCTGATTTCTTTGTACTAGGCCTCTACAAAGTAAAGCTGAAAGAAAAAACTAGCTATATTAGTGGATTTATAAAGCTTCTAAGTTTAAACATACACAACAGTGCTTTCAAATATGACTTAAAGATGGAGAAACAGAACATTCAAATATATTGTTCTGCAACCAGGACTGAAGTTCTCATTCTCTTGCACAGATAGAAAGGGGAAATTGTTTCATTATTTCTTTAAGCATAAAAATCACTTCAGTGATTTGTGACAGTCTTTTCAGGCCTCAAATATCAAGTATGCTGCACTGTCTGCCACATCGCTGGGAGAAAACATGTTGAGCACAAACCACAGTGATGGAGTAAGGCAAAAAAGTGCTCATGGTGCCTCAGAACAAGTAGCTGCCAAGGCAAATAGTGAAGAAGGTGAGATTTTTGACATTGCATTCCTTTGTCTGGTAGTGTCTGTACAGCCTGTGTACAGTTCATGATGCAAAAATGTAACGATACTCTCTGAACTGGTTTTGCAACCCTGTTTAAGGAAAATATTGCAGGTTGTCCCAGATTCATTGTCAAGGAAACTAAATAGAACCTGTAGTAACTGAGCTGTAATGTTGATAGAAACACCTGAAATCAACATAAATGTACTTGCAGCATTTTACTTATTCCCTATGAGCAGAGGGAAGATAGCATATGCGGATTTTAGTATTTTTTACAGCACCTTAACTAAACTCTGCTAGTGTAAATGATGTTTTATTTTTGCTTTTTAACAAAAGAAAATAATGTCACTGAGAACTTTTTTGCAGAAAACTGTGTAGATCTAACCTAGATGACACTGGGAAACAATTTTGTGTGTTTTCAGTTTCAGTTATGCTGCCTTTTAGAAGCTAAAGTATTTAACTGTCCCTATCATCCTTGGAGAAGGGGAAAGCCAGCTCCCCTTCAACTTGAGCAAATATGTATAAAGGCCTTGTTTCCCTTGTCAATACTGATCAAGGAGATCATCTCTTACTGGGTTGTGGTCATTTGAAATGCTGATTTGAATAAAAGGTACATTGGCAATTTAAGGTGATAAATATTTCTAAAATCATGTTCTAAAGATATTTGAAGTTGAAGTGAGGGGAGCTCTTAACTCCAGCAGAAGTGACCTGAGCAGCTGGCAAAAACTGGGTATAAAATCAAATTTCTTCAGAATACTTAGTCACTTTGAATTGCCAGTCTTCACATTTGTTTTTAAGCAATATTACTTTAAACAAATATTTGAAGAACATACTTAGTGTGATTACTATATATATGAACCTCTCTCACCTTTTTTGAGCATTTGAATTTGCACATCTTGACTGCTTAACCTTGACCAAATAGCTGTCCCTGAATATAGTCCTGTAAAGAGGAAGGAGGTTTTCTCCCATATCATTCCCGCAGAAAGCACCCTAGAACAGAGCAGGGTGGTTGTTAAACTCTCCTTTTGGCCTCGTAGGTTGCAATGATGCTTTTGTAGAAGTGGGCATGCCTCGAAGTCCGTCCCACTCAGCAAACACTAGTGACCTGAAGCAGATGATGAGCTCTTCCAAGCAGGCCTGTGCCAAGAGACAGACGGTGGAATTACTGCATGGCACCAAAAACTCCCACTTACAGTAAGCTGAGTGTATAAACACAGATTAGAGGAACTTTCACAACATAAAATCACTTCACAAGTTTTTGTACACAGGAGGGGTGATTGAGTCAGAAGATACTCAAAGAACTGAATTAATTTGGCCTTGATTTTCCAATTTTCCTTGATTAGGCATTAATATAGCCCCCTGTTTGTCTGGTAACTGCAGACTTTAAATGCTTTTTGTTCATCCTCTTTCTCTTTGGGTTTAAAAAACTTCTTTCCTCTTCTACAAACAAATAGAGATTCTTGCCAGAGGAACTTTTATTACATGTTTATAAAGTATACATTTTTGCACTTTCCTTCTTTATTGATTGCATAGAGAATAATTTCTGACAGCTTTTTCCTCTTCTGTGTACCTGAGGCTGTTTTCTTTTTAGGAAAGCTATGTTCTCAAACAGCATGCAGCATGTTCTCAAACACTTGTCTCAGTGATGATTTTGGCTGGATTGGCTCTCTAATGACCCAGCAGTGGGAAAGCCTTGTTTGACTCATAATACATCTTGGCAACACAGGTTTCATTCTTAATGCAGTGGTTTTGTCCAATGTACTCGTGTTCTCACTGTTTGAGAACTGGTTATCAACCTCTTTTGAGACATGTATTTGATTTTGCTTCATTTATTTACGCTATTAAGGCTATGATATGTATTTCATTAATTCTGCTTTCACAGTTTAAAAATCCCAGCAATCCTGCTAACCAAATTCGGTTGTTTGTGTGTCTTGTTCTTTCTGTTGTGGACATACTGCTCACAGTTTCCTGGGGGGTAGTTGTTTACAGCTTCTAAAACATGATCACTTTTTGAAATAAGAGTTCATACTGTTCTAGAGTAGGTCTAAAATGTGTCTGAGTTTAGGAAAAAAAAACTTGCACCAAGAGGTGATGTGGACACGTAGGACTGCAGTTATTGAAGCTGTGAAAGCAAGTAGGACCTATGTCAACTTTTAGTCCTTATTATGCAATCTCTTTTTGTATTACCCCTATGAACGTGTTAGAACTTTTGACCTGAGCAAGGCAAAACAGGAAATCACACTCTGTAGGATTGCATGCAATAATTCCAGATACTAGACACCTCAAAACTGAATCTATAAGCTATACCTCTTACTTGGTAAGGAGAAAGGAGAAAGGAGAAAGGAGAAAGGAGAAACACTTACTTTCCTTCACTGACAGAGAAAAAAGTATAGGAAAGCTGAAATGTTTGGAAATACTGCTAAAAACACTGAGATCTTTGTCTACAGACATATCTTGAACTTGGCTGCCAAGCTTCTCAGGGTAAAGCTCAGTTACCAGAACTGCATTGAACATTCCCTGCTGTGGAGAGGCAGCCCGAGCTAACGATGCCTTTGTCCTTGCAGCACTGCAGACAGGCTGCTCTCAGAGGCCGAGCTGGGCGCCCCAGAGAGCCCCGTGGCTGACAAGAAGGCCCCGGGCAGTGAGCGGGCGGCCGAGCGAGCCGCAGCTGCCCAGCAGAACTCGGAGAGAGCACGTCTGGCTCCGCAGCCTTCCTTTGTAAATATGCAGGTAGGTCTCCCTGAATGAGGCCTAAGTCTTGCTAACTGCAGAGTGAACTTACCATAGAATGCAGAGGGAACTGGGGACTGGAGACTGAATTGTCGTTACCAGTTCAGTAAAAGCATTCACAACCAAGACATCAGCTGTTTTGACTGAGGAGTGGGTTGTCAATAAAAGGTCTTGAAAGCAGAAAAGCTCTTACGCTTCTGTTAAGAAAAATTTAAGTACGGAAAATTGTGTTTGTCTCCGCCAGCATCATTTGCCTGTTAGAAATCTTACTTTGTCACTTGGAGAGAATTGTAGCTACAAAATACACGTTACAACTTTTCATATGCAGTGACAGCTTCGTTAATTACAGCCTAAAAAGATCAACTACTGCCATGTTGATACAGCTGACTGGGAGCTCAGGCTAGCTCTTTAGTGACAGTGGCACCAGGCCAGGTGTGGGCAACCGCCTGGGCACTGGAGCGACCACAGGAGGAACCTTTAGAGCGATGTGCTCTACCAGCTGTCAGGGGTTGGGCGAATGAGCAAGGAGGCGACTTTCGGTATGAGGTTCCACAGAAGGTTTATTCCAGGGAGAGTACAGGGACTGAAAAGCAGGCAACAGATGAAAATACCATCTTTTATACACTCAGGATCAGGGGGAGGATACAAACGAAGGACCAACCAGGGGGAACAGGAGGAGGTCCAGGAGGTGGAATTTACAATATCTTAACAAACAGGGGAAATACAGGGAGGGAATATGGAGTGATGGGCAGGGAAACAGTCCACTGGGGCATTGTAGGTTAGGGATTTCCAGAAGAGGTAGAGAAACAGGGGTGGAGACTGGGGAGGATTGGAACTGAAAGTTCTGGCATAAGGGGCAGGGATCAGGGTGGATTGACAGGGGAAGGCATAACTCAGGATTGAGGAGCAGCAAAGGTGCTGGAAACTGGGGAGGGGATACAGTGATGTACAGGGAAGGAGGGGTGGATACAATTCAGGGGTAAAACCAATAGCATGGGGGAATACATAACTTGGGGTAAACCAACAGGGAAAGAACAGGGGGTACATAAAACTTTTAACTTTCAACAACCTTAATGAAATAAACACCCACCACAACACCGTGTTACTGCAAATCTCCCCAAAGAGGGAGGACACCTCTTTGACTATTTGTCAGGAAGCAGTAATAGGGTTATTTTCAGAACAGATCTGTTGAAATGTGGGTATCACCAGACTGTGTGGAGTAGTGGAACAAGAGGAAGGGATAGTGTTTTTCAGCCCTTTTCGTCAGTTATTCCTCTAGTTATTTTCAGTAGAGAATTCAATATTTCAGGCTAATCCAGTATTTTTGTAGTTTGTAGTTTTAGATTTCCTGATTTGTAATTCTGCAAAATGTAGCTTGTTTAACCAGAGTTATTTAAACTTCACATCTTCCACTCACATAGGTAGAATACAAGCAAAGGTGCTTCAAATTCTCTCAAAACTTCTTTTCTTTTCACAAGATGAGTGCATGGAGAAGAACCAAACCTGGAAGAATATTGAAAATAACTCTGGAACCTAGATTTGCAAAGATATATTACCTTTTTTGTACTGTTGAGGAATGTTTTAAATGCTAAGAACAGATAGTTAAGGAAGAGAAACTATGCATGAAAGATATCTTATTTTCAGAAAATTGAAGAAAAAATCTTCCTAAGCAGTTTGTAAATACTGCTGCAGCCTCAATCATATGGAAATCAGATAGTTATTTAAAATCTTTATCTATTTTTGAGTGAACACTTTAATTGCAACCCAAGACAGTAGCTGAGGCTCTGACTGGGCTACCATGAAATTATTGTGCAGTATTTCAGGTTTCTCCTTGATGTATTCACTGGCCACTTTGAAAACCTTTGTTTTCACAGACATCAGTACTGGAGTGGCAATTAAATTGTCTTCTGCGTGTTTAATTTTTAGGCATTTGACTATGAACAGAAGAAACTACTAGCAACCAAAGGTATGTTGATGAACAGTGACTTCTGAAAAGTTTGTTAGCACGTGGATGAAATTATTTCTTCAAGTTTCAGTTTTGAAATCCAATTTTTAAGAAAATCTGAAAGTGGTAGTAAAACAGTTGTATATTAGTTTTATGTTCCAAAAAATTTCTTAATACTGACATACTAAAAATACAGTAGAAGCAGCTTGCAGATGGGATGTTTAAGTATATCCATGTGGAAATGATCAGTGTGGTTTTCAGAGAGGTCATTGCTGTAACACTTCGCTTTATTTGGATGCAAATTTAAGTTTAATTTAATTTATATCAGCTAAATGGCCTCTTATTTTAGGTATAAATTCAGCTGTATAATTGGTAAGAGGCTCAACCATATCTTTGGCCCTGTTATAAAATAAATCAAATTACCCATTCACCAAAAGAAAAACAGAAGCTCCGTTCTTTGAAACGGATTCTTTTGGCTTCCATGCAGCCCTGTGGGGTTTAACTATCTTCTAGCAAAGTAGATTGCTTTAAGGAAGGGTGGGTTTCAAGCTGTGTAGTAAGCAGATGTTTTTAGGGTTTGCTGTTTGCTGGGCTCATGGTATTAGCAAACATCACTTCAGTATTATCTTTTTAATACCTTTACTAAGGCTAGGAGACTGATTTGTCTCTGTATTTTCAGCTATGTTAAAGAAGCCAGTTGTAACAGAAGTGAGAACTCCAACAAATACATGGAGTGGTTTGGGATTCTCTAAATCAATGCCTGCAGAAACTATCAAGGAACTAAGAAGAGCAAATCATGTATCATACAAGCCTTCCATGACAACTACATACGAGGTATATAAAAGTATATTGTAATGGAAGTTTACTTTTAGTGAATGATACAGTTGTTTCTCTTGAGAAATGTCTAACTTCTGTAAAAACAAAGTCTTGCAGATAATTGTTCTAAATATTTTTTGTGGTGAAAAATATTTCGTACATAAATATTAAGGCATATGGTATATGTTCGGCCCAACACAGAAACATATCTATATTTGTTTCATAGATAAGTCAAAAAGCATAGACGTCTGCTTCTTAAAATATATTTCTTTAAAGCAGCTTTGAACAACTTACAGGACCAAACATCTCAGTAATTGCAAACAAGCAATAGGGAATTTGTAACCTAATGAAAACAGTGTGTATATGACAGATAAACTATATCATGTGTATCACTGCATGGTGAAGGAGAACAACAGGACAAGAAGCTCATCTTTCCTTCTGTAGACAGAACTGGAACAGCTGTTTCTACTTGTACTATTCACTGGGCTCAGAATTTTCCCAGGCAGAAGACAGACAGAGTCCAGCAATTCTCTTCAGTCCCAGCATGCAGGGAATCTTGCAGGAAATTTGTTCCTTTCCTCTCAAAGGCATGATGAAGTTGCTTTTTACTGTGCTTCCTTGCTGTAATCCTTCCTAGCTTCCATGGAGACACCATTTTCTGTCCATATAAAATGTAAATGGTATGTTTCTTGAAGAAGGGGACTTCACAGTTCTCTAGGATATACTTGTCTGTTAATGCGAAAGAAATACTCAGCCAGAATAAAAATGTGCCTTGGTGTTCTCTACTTGGCATATCAACTTTCTGAGCCATTCAACTGCATGTAACATGTAGGCTTGGCTACATGTAATGAAGTAGCAACAAGGGGAAAGAAAAAGCTGCAACCAAAACCTGCAACTTTTTGGATACTTTTCTATGTTGGTTGAGTTGAGGCAGAGTTTTCCCCCAAACGTTGATGTCTAAAATCTCTATATAAATAGGTCTGTAATTCTAACCAAGAACACAATGTTTTTTCAGGCATGTCAGTTTTACTAAATAGTGTAGAAGATTGCCTTCTAAATGATGCCTTTATCTGCAATTTGGTACAAGTTTATAGAATTAAATTGTTCGTTTCCACAATTTTTGGCTCGTGTAAGCATATGATAAGGTTGAGTTCTTTTTGGTATGTTCCCATGGAATACTTCTGCCTCGTATTGCTATGTGCTGACCTACAGTGATAAGAATTGATAATAAGTATTTCAAAGGTATTTGAAGATCTGTTTAAAAAGACCCTAGACAAAACAACTACAAATTCACAAGGCATTGCAGAATTACTGTAGTATTGTGTGGAAGACTGTTGTCAAGTAGAGTGTACTTCATCTACTTATCTTCAGATAAATGTTCTGTTATTTTCTCTCCCCTGTGAAGGCATGTAGTCAATAGACTGCTTTGTGTAGAGTTTGTGTGGGAATTAGATACCATGGAATGTTTTGGAAGCAAACTTGGAAATACTGAGCAATTATTTTGAATCATGGTCTTGAAATAACTCCCGCTTAAAAACTGTAAACTGCATATGTTTTAAGCACACCTGCTGTTTTGCGTCCGGTTTGCAATTGTTTGACTATTTATCAACTGCCAAAAGAAAGTTTGCGAGCCTTAAAAGCTGCTTTTTAAGTGAGCTGCTTCAAAGAAAACATCTGACTCACAATGAAAGCCCTGTTTTCAGCCCAAATTATCTTTCTGTGATTTGCAGGGTTCATCCATGTCTCTCTCCCGGACCAGCAGTCGAGAGCACCTGGGAAGTGGCAGTGAATCTGATAACTGGAGAGACCGAAATGGGCTTGGACCCACTGCTCATGATTTTGTCTCCTCAATTGGCAGCCCCAAACGGAAACAAAACAAATCAGGTTAATAAACTCTTATTATCTGGTTAAAAGAAAATAATCATATTGATACCAACATTTGTTTTTATATGAATGTATCCTGACTTCCCTAGGGATTTAAATTGCTATCACCTTTTAAAACAATTTCTTCTTTTACAAAATGAGATGTGTCAGCTTGTGTGATATAATAATACAAATAATGGTCCAAAAGGAAAATTTTTAAGGATATTTGTTAATGTAAATGCCAGACATAATTGCTGAAAACTCTTTGCAGTCCTGAAGTGGATTTTTAAGGTGCACTGAAACTAGACCTGTAAAAAGGTTTATTTCTAGACTACTTTTATTTCGCTCTGTTGATAATGCAACAGCAGCCATGGCTTTATAGGGCTATTTGCTCACTGGCGAAGTCATAATCTGTGCTGAAACTGGATTTTAAAGCATGATTCTCCTCATGGGGATAAAGTTTGCAAGAACATGTAGTGACAGGACAAATGGGAGTGGCTAAAAGACAGCAGATTTGGTCAGATATTACGAAAAAATTTTCCCTGTGAGGGTGCTGAGGCCCTGGCATAGGTTGTCCAGAGAAGCTGTGGCTGCCCCTGGATCCCTGGAAGTGTCCCAGGCCAGGCTGGATGGAGCTTGGATCAGCCTGGGATAGTGGAAGGTGTCTCTGCCCATGGCAGGGCATTGGAATGAGAAGATCTTTCAGGTCTCTTCCAATCCAGGCAATTCTCTGAAAAGAAGCTTATCCATGTGTTTGGCATGGCCTAGTATGATTTTAAATACTGGCTTCTGTGGAGTCAGGTTGTGTGT
Source organism: Anthoscopus minutus (assembly GCA_013399455.1). Taxonomy (NCBI): domain Eukaryota; kingdom Metazoa; phylum Chordata; class Aves; order Passeriformes; family Paridae; genus Anthoscopus; species Anthoscopus minutus. Next base: position 15,595 of record VWYI01015248.1, read on the forward strand.
TTCAAACTTTTTAAACATTATTTGAAGTTCAAAAATTGAAATTTTACTTTAGTTGAACTCTTGGAAACTTTAAAGTAGGTTAATAGATGCCATTCTGAAAGAGTGAAAAGTGGAGGTAGAGAATATTAAATCCATACTACCTATCTGCTTTATGGGGACATAAGGACTGTGGCTGTTTATACTTTATATTGTTTATATACTGTTATATTGTTTATGTTGTTTAAAAGTATATATACTTTTAAAAGTGAATAAATCTAAAACCCAAATTCAAAGTACATAGATAATAAAATTTGGACATGGTAAGAAAGGATAGTGCCAATTAGAGAAAATACTAATGGTTTTAAAAACACATTAGTTGAGCTGTGAACAGCTGCACTTCATAGTCTAAGTACTTGAAGAACTAAAGAGATGACAAGTTTATTTGAAATCACTCTATTGATGTTTTCAACCTAACTGGACAAAAATGGAAATTCTAGGTTAATTAAAATAATTAAGGATTAAAAATGTGTTTATGTGTGTGTTAGAAGAAAATTGGAAACACATATATATTGGCCATGAAAGAAAATGTTCTATGGCAGCTGTAGCTTTCTCAGAGAATAAAATGTGTGGATAAAGGATAAAAGAAACAGCGCTGAGTTGGCTGGACAAAAGTAGGTCTATAGAAAACAAACACTGGAACTTAATTAACAAAAAAATTGTTTTATGCTGTTCATTCTCTCAGACTACTGAGAGGCTTTTTTAATGAAAAATAAGTATTAAAATACTTTGTAAATTTAATAATCTAGCTGAATACAATGTTGATGGAAAACCATGCCCTTCTGTGATGTGTCTAAAAAGTGCACTTGTTCCCTTCCAGCTGAACACTATCTCAGTAGCAGTAACTACATGGACTGCATTTCCTCACTAACAGGAAGCAATGGTTGTAACCTCAACAGTTTGTTTAAGGGATCTGATCTGCCTGAGCTCTTCAGCAAGCTTGGTTTGGGCAAATACACAGACGTATTCCAGCAGCAAGAGGTTGGTGTTCCTTCAAGAGGCACCTTTATGTTGGTAGGATGTTTCCCAGCAGTAGTTGCGCTGTCTCTTCACTAAAAACCACCCAGAACTCACTTTGTGGTAGGATTTTCATGAGCTGTTCTTTCAAAGCTGGATCATACATCTTACAATTGTGATAACTACTCAGAATCTCAAGACTCATAACTAAATAAGACTAATTGATTTTCTCTGCTTTTCCAGAACTGGCTACTTTTTAATTTCTCCTTTTCTGTCAGAAATGTAGCAAATTGAGCAACTGTGTGAAGAAGCTATTGAAAAGCCATGATTGCTGTTTACATGCAAAGAATAGTTTGGCAGAGTAACTGAAAAATGGAGCAGGGAAAAAAATGAATCTGTTCTGAAACACATTTATTACTTAATACTTTTGTGGAAAGACTTGTTTTGCATAGTTTTCCTATTTCATTTTACTCTAGATTGATCTGCAGACATTCCTCACTCTTACTGATCAAGATTTGAAAGAGTTGGGAATTACCACTTTTGGTGCCAGAAGAAAAATGCTGCTTGCAATCTCAGGTAAAAAACACAGAATACCATTTATTGATTTTAAGCATTGTTTGTATTCTTCTCACTCAAATTGTATGTTTATAGCAAACAAAGGAAAAAAAAGCCTTGGAAAGACTGAAAAGTAAGACTAGATCAATATTATCTTGCCCCTCACCAGAGGTGCTGAAACCCAGGCTTTATAGAGCTCTCCCATTACCCAATAACAGTTCACTTGCAATAGTCCTGTAAAGCTAGACCCTGGTGGAAAGTTCATCTCACACCAGATTGTGAAGTTTTATGCCCCAAAATTGTGGGTCCAGGAATCTCTGGGATTACAGGCACTCAGACACTGCAGGATCTGAACGGCACTACATACCAGTCACAACTGGCATTTTCAACCTTTTGGTTCCTTGTCCTTCATTTTATTGATTAGCAGAGCAGTCATCCTACTGGGAAAAAGTGTCTACTTTTGGGAGACCTTGTGGTTTGGGGTTTTTTTTTGTTTGCAAATGTACTTAATTCACTAGCAGTCTTGAAAATCAATGTAATCTCTGTGATTTGTATCTAGCATAGAGTTTCTTTACAAGAACAGGAAAGTGGGGAAAAAAATACTTCACATGATCTATTACTAATATTAGATTAGGGTGCATGTTTATATGAGAGGTGAGCATCTGTTTTTCCTGGAAGTCCTTTTTAAAATACTGCTTCGGTTTTATGCTTAACATAAAGAATTGTGCAGTGAGAAATGATCAAGTTGGTAACAAGCTTTTCTGTCAATCTCAGTCTACTCTGCATAGTTGTGCCTCCAGGAAGATTGCACTCTTTGAGCATAATAACAGAAGCTTTTGAGTTTTGGCCATGTCAGTTTGATCTAAATGAATATTACAAAAAATTATCTACTTTACACTGTATCAGTGCCCAGTAAGAATTGTCCCAAGTCGATACCTTCATCCCAAGGAGCCGCTTGAGTCTTAACCTGATGCTCTTATTATCCTCTTGGACTGTTTGTTAATTGAAGGAGTACCTCAGATATTTTCAGTTCATACTGTATCTGTCTAAAATATGTTGTTCGTTTAAACAGAAGTTTTGTATTTGGTTTAGATCAAAACATTAACATGAATTTCTAATGGGAGATTTCTGTGGGTGTGCTTGACCTCTCCAGAACTGAACAAAAACCGAAGAAAGCTCTTTGACCCATCAAACATCCGTGCCTCGTTCCTGGAAGGTGGAGCCAGTGGGAGACTGCCACGCCAGTATCACTCGGACATTGCCAGTGTCAGCGGGCGCTGGTAGCAGGAGGCTGGGCTCAGAAATCAGCTGGAAAGATGGACGTGGCAATCCTGTGGACCACCTTCACTGCATATCACCTTCTGCACTTCAGGAGTTTGGATATCAAGGACCAAAGTGTTTTGTCTGCACAATACTGTGCCAAAAAAATCAGAGAGAACACATTTTGTCAGTTGTCTTTTGAAACACCAAATGTGGGTTACGTTTTACTCATGTAGATTGGACAGAATTTGCAATAATAATAATATAGGGTTCTTTGTTTAATACTTTATTACCTATAACTATAATGTATGCACTGAATTTTGTACTTTGTTGAATGAAGGAAGAATGAAGAGCTGGGATGCTAGAGAGCATAGATTTGGCTTTATCAAGATGGATTTTTCTGGTACTGCTTAAAATAATTATTGAGGTCTTTCTGCACTTTACATGTTCTGATTTCTTGTCCTGTGGAAATTTATTTCTCTTTCATTTCCATATCAATTTTTATATTGGCACTAATCAAATTTTTTCAGGTGTTCCTACATTGTCACATCTCACTATAATGGTACTAGAAACTGGTTCTTACGCATATGTTTCTTTTTCCTGTCTCTGTCTCCCAGGTAGTTACCTGGAGAGATTGTTCCAAAATCAAGTCACTTGGTAGTGGACCAGTCCTATTATGCTTTTATGAAGCAGTCTAATGCTGCCTGCAATAATATTCACTGTAACAAATGCAATGAAAGACCGAAATGGACCTTGCAACATTAACCCTTTGCAGTCCACATATTTAACTGCTGCCTTTATGCTGAAACTGTTTTTAAAGGTTGTCTCAAAGCAAAGGGCTATTTTTAGTACCCTGCCACTAAAGGACACCTATTTATACAGACTTTTATTTTTAGATTCTATACACCTACAATACGTAACAGATTAAACTGATCTACTGCAGATTTATGGTAGAAACCAAAAGGCATTCATCAGACTAGAACTCTGGGCTGTCGGTTTGATTAAACAGACAGCTAATCTAATTTGACAAGACAGCTCTGTTGCCATTTAATAAATGACACGTATTACTTACATGACTATGCATGCAGCAGTGAAGTGACCTACATAAAATAGGCATAATAGCATCTGTTTTGTTCAGTCTAGATTTGTAATTGTCAGCTGCAGAAGTGTGTGAAACTCTGGAGAAGAACTGTTTCTGAAACAAGTTATGTTCAACAGAAAGAGTCCATGTTATAAGTGGCTAGAGCTAAATTTTGCATTATTATACTGTGAAAGTCCAAAAGATTTGGCAATGTTATTCCTCTGTCTTCACAGATGTTGTGTTATGGGTTTATGAAGGGTTTCAGTCAATGAAGGAATCCATAAAGTGCCTCTTTTTGCAATGCAATATATAGTTTCCAAGCATTAATTGAAAAGCATTCCCATGAGAAATATTGCGAATTACCTTACCTCTACTGCAATGTGTTATTTATGTTCAGTATACAAACCTTTTGAGATGGACATAAACCACTGTCAAGTGCTCTTAACAGAAGGCATTAGAATAGTTTTTACAGTAGTTGGGGTTAATACAAAAATGGGTGAGAGAGTTTTGACACTTTCCATGGATAATTATTTTAAGGTGAGAATACAAAATGATGTATGGAGAAAATTGCAGGGAGTTTAAAGAGACTATTACTTGAGGGCATAGATGATCAAGCAATAATATAAAGTCTTGTGGTTAGCTAAAAATTGCTGCTCAGTGCTCATTTCAGCCATATCTACTTAATGGTGTATAACTGAATGACTTCCCCTGTAGAACAAGTAGCAGCGTTGTCTGGTTTTAAAAGGTACTGCAGATGTGGCTGGCTAAAACCGTATCTGGTACTCACAGTTGTTTACAGCAGGTTCCTGTGCTCAGTGCCAAGAGTCAATATCCACATGTCTAGGAGAGATGTGTGTGTGTTGCACAGGCATGTAAACCCTCTTGGAAGCCACAGCTTCTCATTCTGAAGCTTTTTACACTTGTACTTGTTTCTAAGCATGCAGATAATTCTATTCACACGGACTATTTATGTGCTTACAGATAAGTTGTTGTTTAAATGTTTGCATTTGCAAGCCCAGTGCTTGCAAATCAAATAGTATTCAGACTCATTATTTTATAAAATATTTTTAATGAACTAAATATGCAGCAACACTTTCTACAGAATTTTCTGCAACCTCTTCTTGCTTATTTTGCCTAAACTTAAAAGCATCCAAAAGTTTTGCACTCAGATTTTTTAGTATATGCAGATTTTTTGTAGGTACGTGCTGTGCATCCAGACTGTACTATATTCAGAAACTGATTTCCTTGCAGTATTAAGTGGATATGGTCTTTTGCTGAGCAGTCCTTATTTCATCTACACCAAAATGAAGAATTTCCCATGAGCAACATTATTTTAAGTAGGGCTTCACATTAAAAGAAAGAAAAAAATAATCACAAAAAACCACACTGGAAATAAAGAAAATTCTCACTTACTTTGATTCCACAAAGGGAATATGACAGTACAGCGTATCATATCGTTAGTGTTACATTATGCACAAATATTTGACTTGCTACATAAAATGTTAGTTTTAAATCTGTGCCTTAACAATGACCAGTTATCTGTAAATATAGAGCAGATACAGATTGTATTTTTGTGGGTTGTGTCCTTTTAATGATTTTTTTAAAAAAAATTGAAAGTTGAAATTAAAACATTAAAAATGGAAATTTTCAAAACTAATCAGTGTTGCATAAAATAAATTTATATAACTCCCTTGTATTCAGATTGGTTCATGAGGTATTTTTATATAGACTCAGTTCCAGGGATGCTTGCTTGTTAATAAAATATAAAAAGAAGTATTTGACAAAATGGCAACATATTTATTTCACGTGCTAATGCTTCATGTGTTTTACTGTTCTTTTTGTATCACATTCAGTGTCTTTGTCTGGCTTTTAAGTGAGAATGTTTTTTTGGGGTGCCTCTCCTTAATCTAAGGGGAGCTAAATTATCACAAGTTCAATTCTTAGCAGGTTTTAGTGGTTTGGCTCATGAGTTCTGTTCTTTCTTTGGTCTTCCCATTTTAATGACTTTTAGGTTAGCAGAGAGTTGTGTGGTTTTTTTATGATTGTCATTGTAGTGTCACTTCCAGTGTAGAAGTAAAGGGGGAGGAGGGGGAAGGGAAATCTTTCTTAAAGCTGCTGGGACATGAGCAGTCAGCCTGGTGAGAGGCACAGCTGTCACACTGAGGTGATGTACACACAACAGACACTCAGTCCTGTCTGTTTGTTCCACAGCTGCTGGTACAGGTTCAGTATTGCTCTACTTCACTCAATGCTCTTAGGCATCTTGTAATCCCGAGATACAGCATGGTCTCTGTTTTATAGACACAGCTCTCCAATGGCTTTTCCTGGATCACTGACCTTGCAAAACTCAGAGTTGTTTTTCTAAATACCTCCTGAGAAGTGCAGGTGTGCGAACAAGTTTGTGAAGGAAATAGATCAACAAACTGTTTGGCTGAGGACAACTGAAGGGTGTGGTGCTGACTACCAATTTCCCAGTCATTGACATAAATTAACTGGAAATTTACAGGCAGATGGGCTTGCAAATTGCAGTGTTTCTTATGTCTGACCTGTAGTGAGCTAGGAGGGTCTGAAGCAAGATCGTTTCCTTTGTGGACCTTTTATTTGGGCATATTGTTTCCAACAGCTTTAGTCAGCAGAGTGTAAAGCCTGGTGTGGGTCAGAGAAGGAGGCGATGGAGCATTAGAGCTTGTTGACTGCTCTCTTTATGGTGCAAGCAGTGTTCAGAGCAGCTGATAAGGCAAATCATCCACAGGATTGCTCCCTGAACAAACTGGCCATGTCTCTCTCTGCTACCAGTCAGTGAAGTAAAACTGTTGATTTTCAGTCTGAATAAAAAGTTGCATTCTAAGAAATGTTGCCAATACACAAGAGAAAATAGGTGAAGTCTCCAAGCTCTGTAAAGATTAAAAGTGAGGTATGCATCTTTACTATTGAATCCCACTCCAAAATAACAGTTGCTGGAGAACTTTACACAAGTTTTATGAGTACTGGTGTAAGATGGTCAGTACAGGTGTGATGGGCAGGAGTATCCAGAAACCTGTGCTTACTTATAAGTAAGACAAGGAGTATTTGATTCCAAGCAAATCTGGACACTTTGGAGGTACATTTTATCCTTTGAGAACTACCTTCCTTGGTATCACAGATACTTGAGCAGAAGGAAGATTTGGTTTTATTTGGAGTTGCTGCAAAATTTTTTAGGGTATCAGAAGATGCAAAAATTGGGGAACTTGTAGAAGAAGTTGCAGTAAGCATGGTTAATGTCTGTTATGTTGTTGACAGTTGCTTTGAATGTGGTGAGCTCTAAGAACATTTAAGCAGGTAGGGGGAGGTTTGTATTTTAATATGGTTAAATATAAAAGAGCTCTTACTTTGAATTAGATGTAGTTGTGAGTGAGGACTATTTTGTAATCTGAAGGGCACACAATAAATTTGTGCTTTGGTATAAAATTCCTTTATTTTTATTTGGGTTAAGATAGAATCTAGAGCAGAAGTAACAAGAATCTAGAAATTGCAAAAGGTTTTTTGTAGATTATGTATTTGTATTAAGGAAAAATTGAGTTTTATCTTCGTTTCCTGTGCTGCAGATGTACTTTTTTATATTGTTTATAGTTTTCATATTTTACATGCTTTCATGAGTTAGTAAAGCAAACTAAAAGTTAAAGTAGCAGAACAGTCAAACAGTCATACTTGCCGGTTTTGAATATTGACACAGCTATTAGAAGCAGTTAAAGGTTAATAATTTTTTTCCTCTCACTTGAAGAAAGTGTACTTTTAAAGAAACAGACTCAAACAATGCAGAAAATTTTGGAGCATTATCTAGTGTCAAATTGCCCCACTCTTCTAAGGAGTACGATTTGGGGAATATTTTCTCTGCAAAATGCAGAATGATTCCAGATGTTGATGAAAATATGAAGAAAGATTAATACATTGTAATGGAAATTACACAGTTTGTGCCAAAACTATGTTGCAACTTCATGGAAACTGTTATAAATGAAGTAGCTCAATTAGAAATATGAAAGATTTTATTTAATAAAAGTATGCGAAAAGCCACTGTCAAAAGAAATAGTGCCGAGCCTGGGATCGGCACGGGGATCGGCACGGTGAACGGAGCATATGTTCCTCTCTCTCTCTCNACTGTCAAAAGAAATAGCGCCGAGCCCGGGATCGACACGGGGATCGGCACGGTGAACGGAGCATATGTTCCTCTCTCTCTCTCTCTCTCTCTCTCTCTCTCGCCTTCAAACGCCCTCCTCTGTTCACGGCCATGGGGTTTTTTTTTTCTCCCTGGGGCTATGCTATGTTGAAAGTATTTTTCTTCTTTTGAATTGGAAAACATCATCTCAGTCATTGTCCTTGTTTCTCGGTCCGGCTGATGGGATTTTGATAAGTTGATATGAGTTACCAGAAGTCTTGATATGAGTTACTGGAAGCTTGTATTGAGATTCAGATGTTTGGCATCTTTGTGATCTTTATCATGATTCTCACATCAGGCGTTGATGGGATCATTGGTCTCGGATCATCTCCTCCCAGCATTGCTTGGCCTGCTTTTCAGATGTAGGTGTGTTTTGGTTTCGGGGTTGGCATTCCTGAAAAGTCTTTTGATTAGTAGAAATGGTTTGCTAAACTTCCATAGGCCCTGGTCTGCAAGAAGCTTTACATTTCTTATATTTTATATCCATCACCATAAAAACACCTTAACATTAGTTTATTTTTGCATGAATTATACATATATTACAGAAACTAACAGATGGAAAAAGCAAAACATACTGTGAGAAAAAAAAACATAAAATAATTATATAATGAAGCAAAAATTTGTCACTTCTAACAATGGGTGATTAATGTCTTAAGAAATAATGTTGGTACAAATTTAATAATTCTAGGAACATAAACTGATATGGATGTTGTTACACTTTGCTGTGATAGAAATCATGGGTTTTCATCCATGAAGGACAGAAGAGTTGAAGAGGCCTGAGATGCACACGGCAATAACTTACAGTCCCAAAACTAAAGCCATCCATGGGAACTGCAGTCTCATGCAGCATATTTACAGTACAGAAGTGGAGAGGATGTAAGTAATTTTAAGTTAAGAACATAAGAAGTCTTCTGTAGGCAGTAAATCTTGCTGTATATTTGTCTTGGTTTGAAAAGATGGGTGTCTGCTGAGGAAGGCAAAAACCTCCCTTGAAATGAAAATGAAAAAATGTAAACCACCCCTCCCTCTGAATTATTAAACTTGAAATCAAGGTCCTCTCAGGTAAATTATGGGAATAGGAATAACAATTCTTTACTAAGGAAATATTTTTTAAAATGCAGTCATACTGTTGGNTAAAATTCTTGGCATGCCATATTGTTGGAGGTTAAGTGTACTTTTTTTTTCCCATTTCTTAGCGAGTGGAATTTTTCCCATTT
>VWYI01015251.1:3499-47862 GCA_013399455.1 Anthoscopus minutus
CCTGCTTATGAGAAATTCTCACACAGGGCCCCCAACCCAACCACACTGAAAGTTCTGCCAGGAAATATCAGCTCCTGCCTGCTGCCTTCTGGAGTTTCTCTTTCTTTCTCTCAGATATGCACCTCTCAACTGTATAAAAAAACTTTGCTTTTAAGAAGCTGAAACACTCCTGCCTTAGGGGCAGAACAGAGAGCAAGGGCGGGCAGCCTGCTATTTCCAGGCCTGCCATTCCTACTCCTGTCTGCAAGCTCCCAGTTCAGCACACAGAAAAGCACCCCTTGAAGCACCTTCACAGGCTGCCCCTGTTCTTGGCTGCTGGTGATGGAACAGACACATGCAGGTACTTGTTTGGGGGGATAAGGGGAAAGGACCTTCACTCCTCACTGCTGTCCATCCAACTGGCTGCCTCAAGGAAAAGAAAAACAGAAGGCTGGGAACTCCTTCTTTTCTTGCACGTCTCTCCACCAGGGTGAGGGTCATTAGAATCTGTAAGCACGATAACAGGAACTAGGAAACTTAATGCTTTTTGCTGTTTTGATCATATTGGAATTGTATCCCATGTAATCTATTTTGCATACATCCAAGACTGCAGGGCTGGTTTCAAGTCACCTAATCTCAGGTAATATAGCAAATAGTTACATCTCAGTCAAGGAAATTACTTCCTTGACGCTCAGTGGAGGCCTCATCAATACAAAGGAGTCCAAGGTACAATTTACCTCATCTTAAAAGAGTCACCTGCATTTGCTTCCAGAAATCAATCAACACCATTCAGTAGACCACTACCAACTATGATGTGAAGCCTTGACACCCAATGTAGGTGTACATCACAACATTTTAGATCTCTACAGTCAGGCAAAATAAATCATGCCCCTGGTGTTCTTATTCTTTAGCCTGCTTCACTTCTTCATTTTTATTCCCATCTGCTTTATTTATAACTACTCTTCACCCCACTTAGGCTCCAGATAAAATCAATATACAGCCATGATTTAGCATGGCCCAGGAGTAAGCCACAGGATCCTTGCTCTGTTACACAATAAACTAGGTTGCTCCAGCAGAAGAGCACATTTAAGCATCAAATGTGTCTCGCTCCATTTATCTCTATATTTCCCTTTTCCAAGTAAAACCTGCTCATGAAGTGTCTATAACATAAATAACAAGCAATAGGAAAGCCTGTTCTGGCTAAATCAAGTTTCACAAGCCGTTACTTTCTCTTTACCATCACAAATCATCACAAGCCCAAAGTTCAGTATTTTGCCAGGACAAAATTCATTGGGCACTTCTGAAGTAGAGCCAAGGTTGCATAATTTAATTTCCCATCTCCTATTAAAACTGCCAGGCCTAGCATAATCAGAATGATAAATGTAGAGTCATACGTCTTCTTTCTGACAGTAATGCCCATCAATACCTCAAATGCAAACAATTGTGACATCTGACTTTAGAAAAATTACCTGGTGCACCAACACCACTTAATTAAATCATTTTAAAACTGCTTTTGTTACGTTTAATGAATGATATATTATACTGCAATGAAACATGCAGCAATACAAATACTTCACAATGCCAACAATTAAGGCTCACTTCAGTTACGGCAATTGACAACACAAGTGCTCCTCACTTCATTCAGCTTGTGCATTCCAAATGAACTGGTTAGCAAAAAGGGTGCTTCTTTGCTAATGAGTTTTGTAATCAAGGCATCTATTTTAATTTCAAATTGGCTAGATTGGGGGAAATTGTTGAACTAAATGACTGGTTCTAATTAGGATTATAAAAATATTCATCATGCTGCAGAATTAGCGCAAGGTCTTGATTTACTGACATTTGCATATAGCTTTGGTTTAAGGGTGGAAAAAAACCTCCTGATAAATTGTCTTCCCTTTAATGAATTGAACAAACACTATATCTGTTTTAGTTGTCCTTTCATTTAAAGGCACTGATACATATTCATGATTTGTAAATGAAGTTAAGTGATTTCAATTCTTCAGTTCATTATCATATTGAAGAAGAGACTTCTGTAAATTGCCTTTAAATATTCCCAATCTCAAGGGTTTGATGTGGGATTTGGTTCTTTTTGTTTGGTTTGTGTTTTTCTAAATTTACTAACATTTCAGTTTATCTGTTTGATGGATCCCTACTTGCCTGGGAGAGCTGCTGGCAGGTGGCTTGTCCAGCAACACAGACACACGATATGTTTGTAGAACCTGATGTTCTCAGAAGAGTATTCAAAAGGCAAAGAGATGAAAGGCTTATTTGTTGCTAAGTCATGGGAACAGAACTCTATCTTCGTTCAGTTTCTGACTTTGTTATAGTCCTCAGTGGTAGTTAGGCAGTGAAACACTTTAATGGCCTGTGCCTGAATACACTTGAGATACTCAGAGGGACACTCACTTTGCGTGTCAGCCTCAGGTTTAATTGCAAGCACTCTCAGGCAGGGATTCATTCTTAATGTGAATATGCAATACAATGGACCAGTCAGTATGGCAGAGATTTCTGTGACCAGTTACCATAATCTGGCTTGTATTACACATGAAACACTATGTGTTCCTTTACAGGTGGGCAACAGACTCATGTTATTTCCCTCCTCAGTATGGTAGGCCTGTGGGACTAATTGTTATTGTAGCAGCGTCCTCAACCTCTTTCCCTTTGGGGCAAAGAAAAGAATGCAATAGGTGTGCCTCCAGTAACACTCTGTGGGGTGCTCAAATGTTAAGTGACTGGTGCAAGATAAATCTGAAAATTGAGCATTGTATCCATAGGACTGGAATCACAGTCATTGTGCTTTTCAGATTCCAATGAACCATGATGAGAAACTAGCCCTGGTGTGTTCTCTCACATCATACAATGAAATGGTGATTCTACCTTGAGGATCCATGCAGGAGCAGAAAGAAATTAGTTTCCTTGTTAAAAGTAATGTTCACATCTTGCTAAGAAAAGCTGAGTTTTACCCAAGAGGTGCAGTCTTGAGTTGTTGTTGATAAAAAAGCTTCTGAAAACCACAATTACATTTAAATTCCAGAAGCAGGAGTGCTGCTGAGGAGCAGGTAACAGTTATGGGTGCCTGCTGGTTTATATCAAAATGAAATGTGACCAGACACCAACCTGCTTCTCCTCATCAGCCTCATACCTCAGCTCCTAAGGGAAGAAAACCTACAGGCCTGGGCCAGTCACATCTCACTGCAGACATGCAGCAATTCTCACTGCCTAATTTCAGCACATCTGCAGGAGCAGCTGCTATCCTGGAACCACATTTCCAACATTAGAAGTTCCAACTCAAAGTACAATAGCCTCACCCAAACACAACCTTAAAGCCCCTGTGTGCCTAAGCTTCCTTAAGTGGCGCAAAAAATCCCAGACCAAGGAGCACTCACTGGAGGCATTCAAGACAGGACTGGACTGGCTACTGGACAGCCACATCTAGGCTCCCCTTCCCATGAAAGGCTGGGCCAGATGGTCTTTCAAGATCCCTTTCAAACTGGATTGTTCCATATGTCTGTGAAAACAGCTCATCACAAGGAATCCCAAAGTTAAATGACTGCTTGGAATAAGGTGCCTATATTCCTAGAAGCGACTCTCCCTGGATATTTCTGGCAGCACCCTGCCCACTGCACATTGTCAAAAAAAACCCCAACCAAAAAACCTCATCCTTAGCTGCCTTGCTGCCCTGTGTCACACTGGGAGACTGGGCCTAAATTCCAGGGGAGCATTTTACCTGGAGCAGAGATTCTGCCTTCATGGCTCTGGTTCTGTGTCTAGCACATTTGAAAAAAAAAAATTCCAAACAAACTTTCCCATATAGTCCCAGTGCTATCTTTGATTTTATTGTTTTCCCCCCCACAAATTCAGGAGTGTCTAGCCAAGATAGTCAAGGTTGTGACATGCACTGCATCCAATTTTCAGATGGTAACTTGCCACATCTCCCACACCAAAGGAATCTCCCCAGTCAGACCTGATACTGTCTGCCAGGTGCAACTTGGTGATACAGCAGAATGTTATCTTGCACCTCTTATTTATCACCTCATTCGAAGAGGTAATGAGACACCCACTTTCTTTTGTTCACTATCTGCTGAAGACTAAGCTCTATGGAGGGAGAAGCCACTGATTGCCAAAATTCTTGTTTATCAGTGTTCTCAAATTTGTAATGGTGTAGCTGGGGAATTAAAATTGATATATTACTGAGTTATTCTGCCTCTCACCTATTCCCACCAGACTCTAAATCACAGTTTGGTTTGTAAGGAAAAGGTGGAATTCTATCATGTTGCATACCTGGGGTTTTTTTCTCTCAAACCATGGTGATTTGAAATATTTTAAATATCTCTGTCCCTATTCACTAATATTTTCTCTTTTAAAAAAATTATCTTTTTTTAAATTATCTTTTAAACAAATATTTATGCAAGAGAGTTTTTCATGTTGCTCTGAAAGTTTCAATGTCATTCTGAGAGAAACTTCATTGAGTTGGAAATGCCCTTCCATTTCTACCTCAACTCCTCCATTTCCCACAGAGGTATCAGAGTGTGGGAAGTTTTCCCTATTGAGAATTATTTGGTTTCTTGGATAAATGAGACAAATAATCAGACACTCAATATAGCATCAGAAATGTAAAATCAACTCCAGATATTCCTCCCCAGTCACTGTGAATGGCAGCAGTGAAATCTGTACCTTAAGCTTGTGCTGGGAGAATTAAGTTTTCACAGCATTCCACAGAGTAGTTCCCCACAGTTTCCAACAGACAATATTGCACCTTTTTCATATATTCCCCTTCCCACATTTCGAGCCAAAATGGATTCCTGTGTATTTTCTGCAAAGAATGGAGGCTGCAGACCCATTTTCCCTCTGTACTGGGTGATATATCCAAGTGTCAATATGGACACTCTCTGTGAGACCCAGTCTGACCTGCAGCAAATTCCCTGTAGCATTCACATTGCGTCCACCTTCTGCCAAAGGCCACTTCAGGGGGCCATTACCAGAACCAACACGTGCACACATCAGATTGCACTTTTTTGTCAATGAAGTAGACACACACACACAAAGCCACTGGGAAGAGATCCAAGGTTTTCAACTCACAAGATGCATTTAATCTCCCAGGACCTGATAGTTATGCAATGTCACATGGCTGCTCAGGGGGGAATAGTAAACCCACCCAAGTGTGCTTAAAGCCCTGTAAAAATTCCTCCAGCCTGTGCTTTATACGCTGTGAGAAGACATCAGGGTCTATGAACTCGCTACATGTTCTTGCCCACACACAGATTTCTTGGCAGAGCCCTGCTGCATTTCTGTGATGATACAGGAGAGTTAGCAGAGGAGGGCCCTAATTTGCTATAAAAATTAAGAACAGGAACGATATGCTGTGTTGACTCCTATCAAGGGGGTATCCTCAATAACTCCTTGGATACTACAAAGAGAAAACAAACGGTGGTAACTGAGATTTGACCTTAAATCAACAAAGTAACCAGCAGCCACACAAAGATCTATCTTTCAGAAAGCCTTCTGAGCTCCATCTCTCCCAGTTGTTTTCTGGGAATTGCCCTAAGCCAGGAAAAGCAGGACAATACCTATGTGGGAGTTAATGAAAGATTTGGTGGCTAAATTGTTTTTATATTCAATTATTTCAGTTAATGGAAGTGATAACATCAGAAAGTCTTTGGCTTTCTCAGTATAAAGCTGTATTTCAAGATGTTCTGCTAAGAAGAGATGACCTCTTCCTCTTAAAGAAGGTCTCAGAACATGGAATAGACTTTACAAAACACCAGCTTGGAAGGGACAATGATTCTGTTAAGAGGGCATCCAACATGTGGTTTTTTAGTAGGTTAGTAGTTTCTTTAATCAACTAGATAAACACCTTAACATCAATTGTGCAGAAGTTAGCAAAAAAGAAGGAGGGATGTTTAGGATAAAACAGCCATGAAAAAAAAAGGCTTGAATCACAGCCATGGAACTGTGGGTCAGAAGATCTTTGAGGAAAACTTTTTAATGGAAAGATCCAAAACACAGACTATTTTAATTTCATACCAAAATTTTAATATTGTTTTCTGTTTTTATAAACAAAATAATTTTAAAATATTTTGATCCAGGCAGTTGCCAAATCCATTAGTTGTAGGAGTATGAACTGCTCCTATTTCATTCCATTTTACTGTGTGGAGCAACACACTAAGCAAAATGGATTCAGATTCATCATTCTCATTAACTTCCAAGTTGATCACAGCTTGCTTAAAACACCAAATTATTATTATTATTATTATTATTATTATTATCTTTAATTGAAATAAAACTAATAAGATAAATATTAATCTGAAATATATATTTTATTCTAAGATATTAAATTAATTTTTTCAACTTGTTTACACATTCACAGTTATAAGAGGATGGATTAGATCTTTCCTTAATAGTTTCTGCTGCCTGGAGTCAAATTGTATGCACTTGATTTGTTTTCAGAGTTATTTGCATTCTTAAATCTGCACCTAAAGGAGTTATTAAAATAGAATTTAAGAGTAAAACACACTTCTAAAACTGAGATAGGTGAAAGAATATGGTCTCCCACTGTAGCAGTGGCTGCACTGCAGAGCATACAGCAAGTTACCTTTCTTGTCACAGGATCTGTGGATGAATATTACCCGCAGGTTACAGGCTAATGATAAACTTTCTATTTTATTGCCCTCTCATGCATCAAATCAGAAGTGTTTCAGAGCAATTTTACCTCAAAAAAATGGGTATATGAACCGAGAGAGCAAGCACTATTTGATCCAGCTCCACCTGTTTTGTGACAGGCAACTTCATGTTGCTTTGCAAGAAAATGGGCACAAAAACAAAGTACAGAGGAGTAAGAGCAGAACTCGTCTGCAGCTGGACAATTAGCCCCTACCAGCATGGCATCCCTTTGGATATTCTCCTCACAACCACAGAGCAGCACTACAGCCTCTCTAGACACTTATTTTAGAAGCTCTTGCTATCCCTTTTCTGGTGAGCAGCAGAGAGTTGAAATGGTCATTGGCGTTGGCAGGAACCTGTAACCACATGGAGGAGAGAAGGCATGGCACAGTAGAGTGGGAAGTTGTGAGATCTAGAGAAAAGGAGAGAACAGCCACAACAATCTTAAAGATGCAAAATACATGATGAATATTCTTAAATATATGTGACTTAAAGCCTAAAAGGCATTTCATTCTAGCACTGGCTTAACCTGAGAGAAGCACAGGGCTGACCTCTGGTTCCCACTCAGCTGAGGCAGTGGCCCTGTTTCCAGACATGCAGGAATGCATTACACCGGCCTCTCAGAAGACTTCATCTGGGGATTTCACATGGCACTGCTGTCACACTCTAACAGCACTGCCCCTTGTCTCAGTATCAGCTGTGACTGCAGTGAAGCTGTGTGAAGCTGAGTCAGGGTGACAGTTCTTTCACTACTCTTACTGACCCAAGACGTGGCTCAGCACAGTCTGTACCTCAGTTATGTTAAGAAAACATTTCAGTTGGGAAAAGCACTGCTCCATGGTTCCATTCTAGGATCCACACTGAATCAGCACTTCAAGCCATCCTTCTAACCAGCAAAGGAGAGAATCATGAGTGATCTTGAATGCAAAGGCAGAGGTAAAGGAAAAGCCTGAACTTAGCATTGCTCCATTTCCATTTGACCAACAAACTACAGACCAACTCATCTTTGCTCTTACACTTTCAACAATTTTATTTGGTTTCTGGGATGAAATGCAAGTAGCTTCAGACTGTTTCTAGCTCAGTGCATTTTTCTTGTCCTTCTCCTGGGCAGAAAGAAGACAGCAGCTGAGGTGTGCATGCAGATGTGTTAGTTTGCAGGAGCAGAAGCAGAAATGCTCCTGGCCTGCTATTGCTGTACTGCATCAGGGGAGCATTAGTACTACCTCACAGTCAATCACATGTGCCTCTCTTGTATTTTGACTTCTCCTTCCAGTGACTAACATCAAAATAAGATTACAAATATCTGCTAGTGGAAGTACAGCCCTTCAGCTCAAAAGCAGGATGCTCTGCACTCACTGCAGATGGATCTCTTTGCAAATGCACACAGGATGTCTCATCTGGCTTCTCACATACATGACCACTTCCTCAGACGCCTGTGTTTTCTAAACCTGTCTGTATAAACACCAGGATCAGGCAAAATCATTACCTCCAGTTTAAAAGTGGCATCAAGCCATTTTGTGACATCAAATAAATAGATTGGTCTTTTCAGTCTACTTCAAAATCCTTGTTACACTGATCCTCTGAGTGCAGAAAACTATTTGACATTTGACTAACTCCTTCATACAGTAAGGATTTGATACTATGAAAGGAGTGTGTTTACAATAGCTTTGTTCTTGCAAATGTCACTCAAGAATCATCATCAGCACAGCAGCAAAACACCTGGTGCCTGCTACAGCATTCTTTTAGCAAGTAGGAAGGAGAGCAATAGGAAATAATTTGATGTAACTCAGTAACTAGTTTGGTAAAAATGGGCACTGGCCTTTCAAAGGAAATTCTCAAGTAGAGAGGCACAGTATTTTAGCTATATTGTTCCTATAGCTGGGATGTGAGACTGCCTAGCTTAGAAATCTTCATCAATAACTGCATAAATTGAAAATCCCACCCAGAACACACCCCCACACCTGGCAGGTTAATGCATTGGTTTGTGTGGAAAGGTTTTCATAGCAGGGAGGAGGCTCCAAGGGTGGCTTCCATGAAAAGCTGCAAGAAGCTGCCCAAGAGAGCAAACACCAGCCAGCTCCGGGATGGACGCGCTGCTGGCCCAGGTCCAGCCATCAGTGAGAGTGGGAGCACTCTGGGATAACACATTCATGAAGTGAGGGGAAGAACCAAATCCACAACTTCAGCCAGAGAAGAGTGAGAATATGTGAAATAGCACTGCAGACACCAAGGTCACTGAAAAATGAGGGGAGGCAGGGTTGGAGGTGCTGGAGCAGAGATTCCCCTGCAGCTCACAGTAAGCCAGGCTGACCCCTTGACCCAATGGAAGGTCCCACGGGGGACCCGTATTGGAAGAGTCTGTTCCTGATGTCTTCATCCTATGAAAAGATCCACACTGGGGCAATTCATGAAAAGCTACAGCCTGTGGAAAAGTTTGTGGAGATCTGCCTCCTGTGGGAGGGGCACCACGCTGGAGAGAGAAGGGCTGTGAGGGGTCCTCCCCTGAGGAGGAAGAAGAGGCAGAGACAATGTGTGATGAACTGACCTCAGCGCTCATGTCCTGTCCCACTCTGCTGCTGGGATGCAGAAAAAAGAGGAAAGTATGAGTGAAGTTGAGCACAGGAAGAAGGGAGGGGTGGTAGAAATGTATTTTAAGATTTAGTTTTTACTTTTCGTTACTCTTATTTGATAGAGTAGGGTAGGATAAAGCAAAGTGCAGTAGAGTATTGATAGATAATAAATTCAATTAATTTTCCCAGCTGAGTGTGATTTTCCCATGATGTTAATTACTGAGTGATCTCTTCTTGCTTTTTTTTTTTGACCCACAGACCTTTCATTATATTTTCTGCCCCTGTCCAGGTGAGGAAGTGACCAAGTGGCCTTGTTGGACACCTGGCATCTAGCTAGGGTCAACCCATCACAACAATGGAAACTTAGCATTCAGCATGTTTTTGCTTTCCAGAGTCTAGTGGTGGCAGAAACATGAGAAATAAAAATAAAAGCTTGGAAAGTTTTAAACTTTGTAGAATTTGTAACTTGATGATCCTGTCTATGTCTCAGCTTTGGGCTGCAGTGGGGACTGCTGCTCTAGAACTGAAGCACACATCTCAGCAGCCACAGCACCTCAGTACCACACTGCACCTGCTCTGCTCAGCACCTTTCCAGACAGATGAGAGCTACGTAAGAGCAAACTTGCTAAGGACAGAGTTACAGACTGGAGATGTCTCACTCACAGAAGGCACTGCAAAGAGGCTTAAATGTGGCACAGAGTGGTTTGTCATCTGTTGCTGCTCCCTGAGTTCCAGTTTGTAAGCAGAATGAGCACCCCTCAATGCTCAACAGCCAGCTGTTACAGACCAACTCAGCCTGAGTGCTCCATCCTCAGAGACAGAGCAGAAATCAGTGCCTATGAATCAACAGATTTGTAGAACAGCTCCATACGTCACATCAAATAGCTAATTCTTTTTATCTCTTGTAATATCACCACTACTGAAGTTTCCACACCCATCATGATCACTCTAACGCTTTTAGAAAATTGGCTTTGGAGTCGCTGAATGGCTTTTGAGCACATTTAAACCTGCAAAGTGAGAACAGCAAAGCACACTATAAATTCTTCATCATCTCAGAGAGACATTCTAGACAATATCCCCTTCAACTCCTGGCTCAAAATCATTGATGCATTAAATCATTTGCTTACCTTTTGATCCAGACTGTAGGCCAAGATCCACTCCTCCTGCTTGGGGTGGAAGAGCAAGCTCTGGATATAAAAGTTCAAACGGTACTTCTGATAGGTGGCCCCTTCATCAGAGCTAATGAGGATGCTGCTCTCAATCTCTGGATCACTAAGAAGCATGATCTAAATAGAAAAATGGAGGGAAAGTGTTAATGGAAAAGTGAAAGTGAACATCATTTAATAGTGATGTCATACAGCACTGACTTAGACAACCTATTAAATGATTTCAGAACATCACTCCAGTGTAAAACATCCCACAGACTTAAGATGGGTTTTTAGCATTTCAGTTTCATTTTCTTTGGCAATTCATTTGCTGAGAAATTTGGTGTTTCCTTTTTTTTTCATTCTATCTGGATAAATTCAGAAAGCCCAGCAAAAAAGAAAAATTCAATGGATCAAAGTTGATTTGGTTGGAACATCAGGCAGCCACACCAGGCTTTCCTGGACCATTTTCTGTCTACCACCTCTCTCTTCCAACATGGAATCCTCTCTCCAAAAGTAAACAGAGCATTCCTGAGATTTACGGCTCATTATTTGGCAGCTTGCAGTGCTATGAATGAGAGAATCACCTCTCTGGAAACACCAAATGCCTTCCTGGATCAGCTGCTGGCATCTGGGTATAGCCCACGTGCACATGTGCAAACACTGACATGATTTCATACATCACACTCCCAATTTGTACAGTAAGAGACATTCATTCAGTCAGTGAAAACATAATTTTCCCCAAGCACAGGAAAGTGCATGACCTCAATTTGTACAGGGAGAAAAACACTTCTGAGCCTCTAATTTTAATTAGAAAATTATTACCGATATTTTAAAATAGGTTGATTCTGCACTATCAGATGGCAAGCTCTACATAAACGTTATCAAGAAAAATGTTGTGGGAACATTAACACCATCTTATTAACATCTGGAGAAAATGACTTCACATTAAAGCAAATACCAGTACCATAAAATAAAGGCAAACAGTGGGAAATAAATTAGAGCTGTTCTAAACACAGCAGGTTGTTGATACAGCAGCTGAATCAAATATAGAAACTGTCTTTCAGAAGGAAAACAGATCTAGGAATGGCCTTTTTTAGCTCCCTGAAGAATGATCAGCTAGCTGAGATCCACTGCATTTTGGATTTTGTCCACATTGACTTCTCTTATCCAGCTTCATAGAACTTCAACTTCAAGACTATGATAGGGAAATACATTAATTTTTCAGCAAAAATCAGTCACAAGGAATGGTAAAACCCATGGTATGTTAGACCTTCATCAAGCAAAAAAAAATTCAGTGTTTGTTTAATCTTAAGTACCTCATTAACTCCCATGAATTCACCAAGGTAAAGGAAGTATAATGTAAATGGATTCTGATCCTTTCCATTAAGAAATGAAAAGCTGAGTAGGAAGTGAATGTTTTCCCAGAGTGAAGCCATCTGTATGAATCCAGCTTGATGTCAAAGCACCTTCAACATGCCTCGCACACACCACTTACCAGCCCCAAAATCAATCTCCAGCCTTTCCCATGGGAAGCCACAGGACAAGAAGTGGACTTGTGGATAAGCCACTGAAGAAGTGCACTTGCATTCTGCTCTGGTGCATGGTCTGGAGAACAAGAAATGCTGCCAAAGGCAGCTGACTTCCTGGGAATTAGCCTGAGGTCTCCAAGATCTCCACTCAGAAGGTTGCTTTCATACATTTCTTCTTTCTAATCAGATCAAAATATCAATTTTTGCCCCAAACAATAACTGCACAACTATTTGAAGATATTTTTTCTGTCACTTTTGACTTAGACTACTAAGCCATTTTATACCCCTGTTCACCTAAAGCATATTGCCCGTGCCAGAGAAGTATAACATAGTTCAGTATAAATGGTTTGCTTATATGGAAGAAGGATGTAAGCCCACCCATTTAACAAGACAATCCAGAGAGATCTTATATTTAAAATAAAGGATACTTCAGGAATAAAATATTTTCTGTCAGATGTAATAGAAGATTACGAAGTTATCGATGCTGTATATTAAAGTGTCACTGCTGGAGTTCTGTCCTCAAATAAGGAGCACAAGACAGCTAACAGTGGCACTCACACAAAACATCCCATCTGCCATTTCACACATGATCTGCAGCACTTCAGTGGATAGTTCAAGAAATGATCATATGAGACAAGAAAGGCAAGACAAGTATTTCTACCAGATGGTTCACAAATCTGGCCATTTTGTTCTTCTGGATGCATGACAGTGTTTGTAAGATCAGGTAATAAAACCACCAAGCTAGGAAAGGTAGAAGAACCTAACAACCAGCACATCCAGAGGTGATATCACATAAATCATTCCCTGTGACTTCACCCAGTTCCCACATCCACTCTCCATTCTTTAAATGGAGAAACAAACACCCAACATCTCTGCTGTCATCCATCCTCCCAGGAAAGGCTGGTCCTACACAGAGCAGGATGGAAAAAGCAGGAGGCTCAATCAGAGTGAAGAACAAAAGCCCACCACCCACCATGCAGCTCAGACTGGCACACACGTTTGTTACATGGCACACAGAAAAAGAAGTGACAGACTCTGGGCTTTTCTTTTTTTATTGTTTCTACTTTTCCTCCTGGAAGCTGTAGGGGGAGGGAACTTTCGGCAGTGGTCAAAGGCCTGAAACTACCACTTCTTATTATGGGACCAGGACGAAGTAGTGATTACCCCAGTTGTGATTTAGATTAATCACTTTTCATTAAGAGACAATAAACAAACTCCAGTCAGAATGAGCATCTCTGCCAGAATCCTGTGTTGCCATTTATAATTGCCATAAGGAATAGCAAAGGAGCACCAGAGAGTTGTCAAATGTAATTTATAAGAGTTTAAGATCTAATCATTTTCTATAATATTAAATTAAATGGCAGCCTTTATTTAAAAGGAAATTACTTTTGGTCTTTCTATATTCTAGATTATTTATGTATATATGCATGTATAAAATATTCCTTTCCATTGCTTTTTTCTCTAGTTTAAGTGGTGAGCGGAAGGGCAGGCAGGACTGATTACCACCAATGCTAAGTCCTTGAAAACATACATGAGATGAGTTAGTTTATGCTACATACTTTTTCCTGACCTTCAAAATCCAGTGAACAATGAATGGCAAGCACTAGACCAAACAAAACAGGCTGAAAATCAGACCAAACTTCAGATAGTTCCTTAGGAATGGATGCAGAGGAAGAGAGATGTCTGGGGCATGGAGCATTTCCTTTAAAGCAGGAGCTTTTGGGTTGCTGAGGATACCACGGAGCTGTTCTGAATGAACTCCAGGTGGGCAGAACACCAGACACCAGTGAGGCAGCACACAGAAGATGGTATGGAGAGGCCATGTTGCAAGAACTTTGCAATATGTGGACTCAGATCTTCAGTACATGAGCAGGAAATATATGAACACTTCAATATATGAACACTCTGAACACTTCAAGGGGATTTAGCCCAGGGAATATACAGCACAAGCTGCAGGCAGGAAGAACAAGGAGGGGAGACGTCAAACCTGTGCCTGCCATAATCTATTTGATACAGAAACCACAGTAGTAGTTAAGAGTCATTCAGAATTGTTGGAGAGTGTGTAGGACCCTTAAAGGAGCTCAAATGCAGAAGCAGGGAGGAAGGAAAGTGATACCATATTTCAGCACAAATCCACAAAAATGTCATGCTCTCTGATGGGGCTAATATGGTTAAAATTAGGGTAGGATTTGTAACTAGGAACCTGAGTTCCTGCTAGCCAGGTCAAAATTCCAGGTATGTCACTGGGTTAATGCACACACCTTCCATGGTATTGCTTTCTCATGGGTTATGTGCAGGTGGATGAGTTAAGATGGTGACACATTCCTCTTTTTTCTGTGCCAGAGTAGCCAGGCACAAAGACAGCTGTGCTGTGGAATACTGAACTGTACAGTAATGAGGCAGCACTGCTCACAAGCACAATGCTACAACATGCCCAGACAGGCATGGAGACACAGGTAGCCCGAGCACAGAGATCACAACTCAGATGTGTTTTGTTCACAGCTGAATTACTTAAAAAAACACCACAATAAAAAAAAAAACAACAAAAACCAAAACAAAACAAAAAAAACCCCAAAAAAACCCAACACAAGAAACCAAAACAAAATGCCACATAATGGCAATTTTATTAATATTAATCTTCAACGAAACCTTTTATTTTTCTCAATGAACCTAAATTTTCACTGTAAATTACCAAAGTGCATCTCCCTAAATCAGGGCAGACCAGTTTTATAGGTGCAATAATCTGTAGCAATAGTACCACTGAGCTGCATTAGCAAAGGAGCACCAGAGAGTTGTCAAATGAATAAAGAAGACAGGCTCAAATAAATGTCTCTTGTTCTGAGAAATAGATAGCATTAAACCATTGTGTACTGCCTCCCAATTCTCCTCTTCATTGTAATGCACTTTTCATAAGCTGTTCTTTTAGAGGTGCTAGTCACATTCACCTGTGTAAAAGGCTATTCTAAAAAAACATAAACCAAACAGTTAAAAAAAATAAAACCAATAGAACATCTACAAACCATGCAAGCCTCCACAACTTCAAGAGAAACCCAGTTCCTTAGCAAAGTATTAGAATTTGCACTGTAGCACTGCATTATACTCTCCTACAACTGAAAAGGCAGTTTTGCCATGAACGCTGCTGCAAAGACAGAAAGTTGAGGTTTCATGTTTACAGGTTCATTACTATTTCCATAGGGAATATGCTTGGCTTAAAAGTGAAAAGACTTTTTTGGGTTTTTTTGGCCTCCTTCCACTAAGCCCTCAAATCAGGAACACTTTAGGTCCTTCCTAAAGCTTTGCTACATCTACATCATCAATGAAAAAAAAAAACCCAGGTTTTAAAAAAGAAAAATTATTTCCCTTTTTTTTCTTTTCCGATTTGATTTAAAACATTTGATGGGTTGTATGGTCTCATGTCTCCTTCCCACAAAGTTCCATAGTAGCTTTGAGCTTAAAAAACCAAAAGGTTTCAACAATTTATGCAGAAATGTCAATGCAAGTGGAGGATTTTTGCTTTGTTTGGTTTTTTGATGTCCTTTCCTCCTTTCAAAACTGAGAAATCAAAATCCAGTGACATTTAAAGGCTTAAAGATTCAAAAGTTGTTTTCTTCCTTCAAAAACATCAGTCCATCACAAGTTAAATATGAACAGTTTGGAACTCTTTTATGGGAAAAGTAATTTTCTACATTGAAGCATTTTAGATTACATGTTTTGACCATCTGAAATTTCTCACTGGCAAATACTTGGTTACTCATTCCTCTCCCATTCTTTCGCTCTCCAGCATCATCAATTACTTGCCCTGCAAACCAAAGAGGTCTGAACACAACTCAAGTCTCCTAGAACACAGCTACACATTATATTCAAAGACCTTCTTTGCCATTCCCTTAGAGGACAAGTGCAACTCATTGCAAAGAAAATCTCATCCTTTTTTTTACTTTTTTCATCACTAAATGCCATTTCAACTAAAAAACTTCAGTTTAACTAAAGTTGCCCAATTCCCTCTGAGACTAAAAAGTGCTGGTACCACAGGTAATTGTCTACCTACCAGCAAAAGCAGCACCCACACAAATCAGCTAAGCTAAAGTTGTCTTTGAATGATTTGCACTAGTTTAGAAAGCAGGTTTCTAGAAAGCACACCTTAACTTTATACAAACTTCCACAGATGTTCAGAGATTGCTAAATACCCACCCATTGCCCTATAGATATCTCTACAATAATCAGGGAGAAATGAAAACAACCTCTGTTTTCTAGTCACCAAGCATATCAGTCAGACAGGAAAAAATGGAACATGTCACTGATAAAACTCTGCTCTAGAGAGAAATCCTGCTTGTATTTACATGCAAGCAAAGAAATTCACTCCATTATTTAGGGATCAGCAGCTGTGACAAGAGGGACATCTGCTCTCTGGGAACCCAGACAAGAGGGCAACAGCTTTTATATAATTACTTACTTTGTGTCCCAAAATAAAAATGCTCATTGCAAACTCAGTGTTACAGAGTAGCCCAGATTTGGGACTCCTTCTTTCACATGGCTCAAAAACTTCCCTAATGTTAAGGATAACCTGTGGGCATCAGTCAAGCAGTAAAGGGGCACTGAGCTTTCATGAGAGATAAATTGTCTGGACCTACCCCATTTCAACTTCTTGTAACTTCACTTCTTATTGCCCGAAATTTAACATTAATGGCAGATTTAATTAATGAATACAGCACCAGATCACCAACTTTCAGAACTATAGTGCTGTAAACTTAAAGGATGAAGTGCACTGCACTCACTTTATAAGGGTTTATGAAGCATGTGTTATAAAAGTACCTCAACCATAAGGCTTTTATACCTTGGCACTCACTTCAATACAATCCCATAAAACCCAAGCAATCTTTAAGTGTTAAAGGTGACTTTCACTACTGTATTTATTATTGGATAATGAAAAATGACTCAGACACCCATAGAAACTCAGCAATGAAATAAGAGTTTCCTGAGACTTTTGCATTGGGTCTGCACTATATGTACCGTGACCAAAGAACCAAATGGCTCTCTCAAGACATTTTAGACACGTCACACTAACCTCCCTCCAGAACTTCCTTCCCACCAGGGATTCTTTGTAATTACAAAACAACCTCTAGTCTGCAGAATCACATTGCTTGCCACAGAACTCTTCAGATGTCAACAGCTGTTTCTGTAAGCATTCAGCCCCTCTGAAGGACTTCTTCCATAGACTCCTCCAGCTGTACCAGAGACTGACAGATCTCTAATCCACCAAACTGGTTTGAGAAGACAGCAACATCATGGGGAACCCATGTGTGGGTTCCCTATCTTTGCAGCCCTGAGGCAGAATGATCAGAGTACATGATGCTGTTCAGGAGACATGCAGGTTCATCGTCTATTCAAAATGTTTTACCTTTTGTAGAGGGTACATAAAATAAGAGAATCATTATGAGAAACAAAGTAATAAACTGTAATATGAAATATTTTTGTTAACATGCAACAACAGCATTTTTGAAACACAAGTGGACATTGGTAGAGTCCATCAAATGACTACCAGCACTACCCTGCCTTCTCTGAGGAGATGCACATCAGCCTACCACACTTGTTTACAGACAATAACCCTGGTTAAGCTTTTGTTGTCTTCTATTGTCTCTCATATCCAATTATACCCAGACTAAAATTACAATTAACAGTTCAGATTTGTACAAAATTGCAAGAGGCTTTTGGCACTTCAGCCATACCTGCCATAAATTGCCACACCAAAACAAAACCCTTCAGAGAATTCCCAGCTCACACACTCCCTTCCCTGTGGGGAGGACACTCCATTTTAATCACCAGCTCCAGCACCTGCACAAGAGCACAGATGCACCATGCAAGAAGCCCTGAGGATCAGGAGCAAATTAAGGTTAAATTGCATATAAAGCAAAAGCTCTTCAAGGAAAACCACTCTGCCATCCTCACTGGCAGGTTGAAATGAAAATATATCATGGCTGTAAGACTTAGACAAAATTCAGAGCTGGGAAAAGAACACAGATACTCTGAGGCTGCCACTTGAACATGCCCACAATGCCAGATCCCATGCTGGATCAAATTTGCATGCACAGGAGTGGACTAAGCCATTATAACAGACCCAAGAAAGCAGAACATCCTATCTTTGTTTTGCTGCTGAGCAGGTCAGAACAACATGTCTCCCCTCTTTCTCTTGTCTTTTTGGCACTGGACACATGTACTTTTGACTTTTAATTACAAGGCACAGCAAGCATTTGCTTGTTAAATTTCAGGTGTCAGTGGGGATGGAAGCCATCCAAAAAGCATGTGCTTGACCTGGCAAAGAGTGAGTGACTGGCAACAGCCACATACTTGGTTGTAAAACCTTTTCATTGTCACAGCAAGGCAGCCTTTATCCAAGCTTACTCCAACCCATTATATTCTTGTAACAGCTGCACATTCCAGCTCCCCACAGATCATCGGAGCAATGTCCTCTGCCACAGTGTTCCCACCTGCCTCTTCAGTGCTGTCCAGCTAATTTGCCAAAGGCTTTTCTGTGTCACACCATGTTCATGCAGAGTTCTGCTCCACACACTGCCAAATGGGTAACAAGCATCACCACTGGATTTGTTCATCCAGTTTGACCAGCACTTCTATGAATGGGCCAGGACCAGAGGTAGAAGAAACCTCCATTGGTGATCTTAGGCACCAACCAGCGCTTCCACACAAATACAAAGTCTCTGATCTATATCATTATATTGCTCTAGTGTCTGGTATTTCTGCATAGAATAGTTCTGCATTATGCCTTTTTACTCTTCTGGACTCTACACAGGAAAGCCCCAGGTGTTACAATATCTGACACATTGTTTTGTGGCCCGCAGCTTTTTTTCTAGTGACAGCTCTAATCCCAAACTGTGTTCACAGAAAGAGAAAAGCAGCATTCACTGTTATAATTATATGTTATTTGAGTAAATGCATGGTTGTGCTATTCTCCATCAAACTACAAAGTAATTTTCACCATTATGGTAACTTCCCGTGTAAGCAGAAATAGTTACAGAAAATAATGTTATCAGTAAGGAGAGGCTGTGTGCACCACAGCTGCTGGAACTGAGAACACCATTTATATAAAAACACTCCTCTGATTATAGGTCTCACCTGGGAGAACACTTTACTTTTTATGTGGGTATAAGTTTACTCACAGTAGTTGTCCCATTACTGAAAACAAAAAGATGTGCATGGATAGTTACTCATGGGGGTAAACTTTTGCAGCCTGTATTCAGCAGTCTATTTCATTTGAGGACACTAGAGTGTTTCATGATTCTATAGAAAAATAAAAATCATGTTATGCATCTCCCTTGAGGCCATTAAATCTGAATACAATTTTAAATGCATCATTGCTTCTCCTTTGCTTACCCACTTTATTTTTCTGCTTTTTTAGTCAGATTGCAGAGTGAATGTAGACAACAGTCAGCTTTATCACTGTTCACATCCAGATGCTTATAATATATCTCACTTTACTCACCTGGCATCTATTACCCCTGTCCCTCACTGTCCCTGATGTACTTCTCCTAACATGCACTGCAAACTACGACTGTGGCCAGCACGTGCCCTGCAGACTCTGCTAATTTAGGCTATTAAAATGAGTTCACTCAGTAATGCTGAGCTTCTCTATTCTTCACTTTGTAAAAGAGTGAAATTAAAAGATAGCTTTCCATTTATTATTGGTTTGGGGTTGGCAGGGTGTGGGGGGAGGATTTTCCTCGAAGAGAAATAAATAAGTCTTGGTGAGCCAGCTCTTATCACTAAAGATAAGGTCAGATCATTATAAGGTCTTCAGAAGGACCCACCTGCCCCTTTACCAAGAGCTGCTCTCCACCCACTCTATTATTTTTCCCTCCTTTTTAATAACAATATATAATGACTCACTATTATTGATTGATTATCCTGCTGTCTGTGAAGCACCATGTCCCTCCTCATTAATTCAAAAGTACTTCATTTTTCATACTTCATAAATTAATATATTATTGGAACTGCAGCAGTAAATGAGATGGCCATGTTTCAGAACGTGGTAAGGAGGATGGAGAAAGGAAAAAAGTCTCATAAAATTGTCTTATATCAGGGCCTGCAGCTGCATTCACCCTGCTGACAGGCCATGTGGTTAATACAGGCAGCCCTGTACAAGGTGATGCCTCCTGACAGACTCTCTCCTCCCTCTAACCAAGGCAAGGCACTCTGAAAGATCACACAGCTCCACTCTGCCCACTTCATAAAAGGAATGCTCATACTAGGTGACAAAATTGCAGCTTTATTTTAGTAGATATTGAAACTCCCGATCTGTCCTTTAACACTCACTGTCTAAATTGGAGCAAACTACTTCTGTTTTTCTGACAGCCAGCTCGGGGAACTCTGCATCTGAATGTGGATGAGACCTCTGCAGTTTTACCCCATTTCTTGTCTTCATAACCTTGTAACATCCCTAAGTCTCTGTAGGGCCCTGATTGGACCAATATAAGGTGAAACAGAGCAACAGGAGACAGGGTCTGAATTTTATCCCTGTCACGGATATGCACCAGTGTCCTGCCAACCTTATCACTCTTACCTGGTAACTGCCCTTTTGCTCCAAAAATTCTTTGCAATTTGGAATACAGAGGTACAAAGATGCAAAATACAGATGTATAAAGGTACACAATGACAACCCTAACTCAATTTTTGTAATATATGAACTTTGTTTCCTTCACAAGCACTGAAAGGATGGCTTTCATTGTAAATGGCTGTTTCTATTTATACCTATTCTCTAATCCTCTTCCCTTCAGCCCCATTAAATAATGCCATATGGGAGTATTTTGTTAATTATCTCAATTGCATTTATTTTTAGAAACAGCTGATGAGCAGAGTGCGTGGTTCAGTGGGTCTGGGGTTTTTTTTCTGTTTGTTTTTAAATGTATCTGCTTCTTCAGAGAACTAACTGAAAAAAAACCACCAGGAATCACCAATTTTGACATTCATGAATTCCAGGGCACAGCCTCCTCTGGAGGGCAATGATCACATTGCCCCTGTTTAAGAAAGGGGAAAACTCCACTGGGGGTCTCTCCTACATTTGGGTCCCAGTTCTGTGTTGTCTGTTCTGGAAAATGGTCATCTCCCAGACCACAGATGTTGCACAACCTCTGTTTTTCTCTATGATTTACATTAATCCAGAAATGCTGAAGTAAAAACCTTCAAGCAAACAGGTTTTGTTTGTTCTTTCTTTAGGGACAGGATCCTAGAGGTTTCAGTGGGGTATCTGGCATGCAAGCCCCCTCAATCCCTGACTGCAAGAGGGCAGAAAACTCACAGGAACATCCTCACTACAAAGATTCACAAGGAGGCACAATCCCCAAATATAGTAGTAATAATAGTTTTTTAAAAAAAGAAAAACACAGACACAAAAGACACAATAGAAAAAAACAACAACAAAAACTCCAACTTGAACATGCTGAAAAAGATTTAAAAGTATTTATGCCTTTATATCTCAGTGTTTTCCATTCATTGATCTTGAAGCATGTTCAAAACACTAATAAACTAAGTCATCCAGCATCAGGAAACTATATATCTTACATAGGAAAGGTCAGAGAAACCTACTCTGAAAATGTGACTTTGCTGAATTCAAAATAAAAAACAGAAAACCTTTCAAAACAAGGAATTCTTAAAGTCCTCTTCTTGAAGTATTACAAAACATCTGTATCTTCTATTTCTTTCACACTGTTGCAGGTCACAGTTCTGCAAACATTTACAAAAATTATCTCTTTTCTCAGGTGCCAAATTCAAGCTGAATTAATTGGACAAGTAGAGAGAATCCCACATACAACAACTCACAAGACTGCACCTTGTAGATAAAATGTCTTGTTGCACATCCTCTCACTCTTCCATAGAAGTTATGGGTGACCTTGAGGAAATCATCATTGCAACACCAGTAAGTGAAGAAAAATATGACTTCTTCATTCACATTTTATTCCTCTATTTAAATTTTCCGTTCTGGAGTCAGAGTGTGACTGTCCCTGAAGTGTATTTACGAGATGGAGATGTCACACCATTCACAGTCACATTTGTACAATCCACTGGTATAACCAGAGTAGGCAACCCTGAGCTCAGCTAAGCCAGGCACTGCTTCACAGCTTTTCTATCTGCCCCCATCCACTGTGGACTGGGTGGCATGGATTTTGTAGCTCTGAGAAACACAGGAACATCACACACAGCCCAACGGGTCCAGAGGAGTGCACACAGAGACTCTCACAGAAGCATTTGCAGGTAATTTAGTCCCTGTTAATGGCAGCTGCAAAGCCAAGAGCTATTTAGTGATTGTATTCCATTGGGCTGAGGGAAAAGATTAAGGATAAAAGACAGTAGAAACAGCTGTTCCATCACTCTTGTCCCGTGGCTCTACCTCAGCCCCACAGCCTCTGAGTTACAAATACGGTCCTGAGATCACATCAGCAAGTTCCAGTTTGCAGCACAGACCCTTGATCACGGTGTCAGCACCATGAGGAAAAAGGGTCCAAGGAAACCTTCCATCTTCCTAAAGCCGTTTGGGCTTTACTCCAGAGCTCAGCTCCCCACCAATAGCAGGGGATGCAGTCTTAGGAAAAAGCAGCAGATGATTAATGGGAGCAGTGGCTAAGCATGGCAGCTCAGTTCAGGTTGGTCTAGCAAGCATCAGGTATGTGCTGGAATCTCTGCCTCATCAACCTGGCACATGTTTGATGAGTAAGGAGAAAACAAAATCCTATAGAATTCCCCTCGGGACATTGTGAACTAAGAAATGAAGGCAAAACCAAAATAAGTTTGAATCATGGTTCTGCCCTGAGGCTCCAGTCACAGCTGAGGAATTCCCTTTGGAGATACAAAAGGCCAGGATAGGGTTTGTTCTCAGTTACCCTCCTAGTGAGCAAGAAGAAATAAAGGGGAGGTCAAAGTAACTTGTGCTCTTTTTGGGATCTCTAGTTTCTGTAAAGGGAGGTGTGACTCCCAATATTCTAGCTAGTCACCAGTCAGGTAGATGCATTCCTCTGCAATTACAGTATTACAAACAATTTCTTCCTTCCTTCCTTAATGTGAACAGCAATACAGCAGTGCTCTCTGCCAGCTCATAAACAGTTGCTGCACTTCACCCACAAGAAACTGCACAGACACAAACAAATCTAATTAGATTTATCTTTCAGAAATTCTTACTCTCTAAATACCTCTAAACATTTCTCCTTCTGATGGGCCAAGTTCAGAGGCATGATGAGATATGAGATGTGCATCATGACTTTGGCTTTTACAGCTTCAGTGATTTGTACTGCCCCTCCATTTTGATTCTGTGACAACTAAGAAACTAGCCTGAAAAACCATTTTCTCAAAGTGATAACTGAGCACCATAACTTTATTTCTGCTTTTTTCTGTTTGCAGCTACTGTTCAAATAGCTTAGCTGGAAGGTCTACCTTTAAATAAAACCCAAAATGCCTCAGTTCTGGTATAAGGGAAAAATGGGGGGAGTCCTCATTTCATTCACTGCATATGGGTGGTGTTTCTGTTCAGACATTCAGCATAACAGGCTACAGACCTTTTAATTTTTCAAGTCATCACCTGCAACAATGATTGTAATAGCTCAGGGGAAAAGCTAAAAACAGCTGCAGCCAACTGAATTGCAAAGCAAATTCATGAAGGAAGGTATTTCTAAGACATCAGAACTGTCACCTCAGATCTTAAATGCAATCAGGGCCTCCAGTTTATCCACACCTTATCTGTGCAATAATCTATACACGAAAGTGGGGTTGATTTGTCAGAGTTGTTATTCTCTTCCTTTTTCCTCACTTTTTTATAAACTCTTTTTAACTCCATCGTCTCCACCTCCACAGTATTCCCAAGGGAAGAGATAAAAGTTTCATAGTGAGAGCTGAGTTTTCAACTAAACAACATCTCCACCACGACTAAGCACTCTTTACAGAATATTTCACAGGAAAAAGTAATACCTAAAATCTGTGGTTAAACAATTCCATGAGATTCAAAGTGGCACCTCTGTGCCTGAAAGGTGCAGTGCTTCAGATATCTGGGACTTCAATTCTCATCTTCTTTCTTCACCCTTTTGGAAGGGATTTACATCCCTCTGTGAGGTACCAGTTGTAAAATGAACCCTGTTATTGACAACTAAGAAGAAAGCAAATGTTCTCTCAATAGGGGATCTTACCCAGCAGACCAACTCATGCTAGAAAATATGAAATTGCAGCACTTCGGCTCCAAGCAGTGACATTTTGAAGTGCAGCCAGTTAAGCAAAGAATCACAAGCTTAATTTTTTGTGGAAATTATTCCAGTTTCTAGCAGAAATTTTTCAGCAATCAAAAAGAAAGAAGAGGATTGGGATAAAAAGAAACTGGAAATTTAAAAAGTCAAGAGAAATGTTCCTATTAAAATAGAAGATATTTTCCCCTTAGTGTTTTGGAAGAAATAAATACTTTTAATTCCCAGACTGCTGTGAAAATCTGCCTCTAGTAAAATGTAACTAACGCCTAAAATGCAGCTTTAAATTAAAGGTCAGCAGGGAATCGAGATCTCTGCCCAGCAGAGAGTAAGCAGCTTTTTGTCATATCCCCAAAGACAGACACAGGCTACAGGGTACAAAAGCCAAAGCAAAGCATTTTCCTAATTTCAGCTTTTCAGAGCACTCACACATCTGCTGTTAAATCCCATTTATCTGTAAGGAAGGGGTGCTGCTAAACAAATATGGAAATTTCTCCATTCTGAACTTTACCACAAGTTACCTGCTTGTTGCAACCTCTTTGGCAACTGGACAAGGCAGATGTTACACATGAGATTTTTTCTCTCAGACCAAAAACTGGGTGGGCAGATGCACTGAAGGGGAAGATATGCTTTGGAATACACTCCGCCTGTTAGAGCATCTTCATGGGTTTGGAAGTGTCAACAGTGAAAGCATTTAGCTTCTTACCAGAGCCCAAAAAAGGAACTCTCAAGAGTCAGTCCCCAGGACTTGAGAGCTGACTGCTAAGGGCAAAGATCACCTGGAATTTCATAGGAGTTAGGAGAGCTCAATGCAGATTTTCTTGCTCCAAACACAAGTGCCTATTGTGCAAGTGAGAGGAGAAACAGCTCAACCACCTGCAGGAGAGCAGATCCAAGTCTGGCATTTTCAACTCCCAGAAGCAGAGGCTTTCCATACACTTGCAAAGCGCTGTGAAACCCTGAACTTGTTGGTTCTTAGGGGAAGGGAATTAGCAGTATGACAGCTCCACAGGAAGATGAAGTAGTCCTGCCTCATGGCAAGGAGAGTTTTGACTGTGACACAGCCAGAGTCTGCAGATTCACAGTGGGCTGCAGAACGTGTGGCAGTTCCCTTATGTCAGCCCCCAACGTGGTCTCAGATTACCAAGCTGGCCCTGACCACTAGGAATGACAGCTCTCAGGTATCATAGCTGGGAAAAAGAATTCCCAGCAGCTTCCTTTGGTATATGCATGTTGATATATTGATTTAATCATAGCTGCAAATGTCAAATTGCACAAGGGCTAAGTGCATTTCCCCAGTACCTTCTGTGATTTCTAGAAAATGGGCACCCCCACCTCGGCTCCAGGAGCAGCCATCAGCAGGTTGGGCAGCACCTGGGAGCTCTGGGCCCCAGATCTGCACCACACCCAAAGCCACCTCAGCTCAGTCTTTGCTCTGTGCCTTGCTTAACTCTGTGCATAAGGAGGCTGAGGTGGATATCACCCAGTGGCAAGAGGTAAAAGCCAGGAACAGCTACAGACTAAATCTTACCTCCAAGAAATAAAGCACAGGTTGCCAAAAAAAGTAAAATATTTCCACCAAAGTTTTTCAAAAAAAGAAATCTGAAACAAAAGGCTTTTCTTTTAAAAGAAGAAAGCAAAATGCCAGCTTTTAAATCCCCATGCCGTGAGTCCAGGGTTATGCCACAATTCAGGTAAATGATGTTTATATAACTGGCATTTGGCTGAACACATAATTCCTATTTAACAGCTGAAAAGAGGCATTTTAGGTCTTCAAAGAAATCTGACAGGTAATTCCCACTGTAGTTCTGCAGGGTAGCTGAGAAGTAATTATCCTTCTCACTAGTAAATCAATTAGGAATGAATGTATGGAAAGCTTTTCTCCTCCTCCAAGTAAGCACTAATCCTCTAGGCACTAATGAGTAGACAGGGCCAGCAGCAATGTGCAAACCCATCAGAAACCACAGGGAGCTTCGAGGCATGCAGGCTCCCATCAGTGTCTGGGAGCTCCCATCATCAGGGCCTGGGAGCTCCCATCATCAGGGCCTGGGAGCTCCCATCATCAATGTCTGGGAGCTCCCATCATCAATGTCTGGGAGCTCCCATCATCAGGGCCTGGGAGCTCCAATCATCAGGGCCTGGCAGCGAAAGCCTCAGGAGAAAACGCCTTGCCTGGAGAGGTCTGCATGGTTCATGTGTGCACACAGACTCCATGCATGTGTCTTACTCTTGGTACCCCCCTCCCCACTTAACTGCCTCAAGCAAAAAACTCTTGCAGCTCACAAGAGATCCCTGCATCATGTTCAACAAGGCTGCTGGAGGTGAAACACAAGGGACCTGGGCTTTTTCTGCTGGGATGCAACTGCTTTACCTATTGCTTTGTGAGTCAGTATTGGCAGCTGTCCTCAGGAGCTCAGCAAAATCATTCTGCTTACTGCCCATGCCACAGGAATAATATTCACCCAGAGAGCCTGGGAGAACACTACAACCCTAGTGCATTTTTTGCACTGCATAACCTCATGGAATCTATAAGAGAAATGGGTGAGCAATAAACCCAAACCTGAATTTGACAAATTTCAGATGCTCTGGTCCAGTGACACCTTCTTCAGACCTTTCTCAAGTGCTACATGAATGTCTGGAACTGCTTTGATGGTTAAAAAGCAGAGTTAAAACAGACCAGTTGTTCAAGCATGCACTGTTACATTTAAACTGTGTTACTGCTACAGTAACATTGTTCATAAATTTAGCAGAGGTACAAAGAATGGAAGCAAGTTGTTCCCACAGCAGCCAGCATTAAAGCTGGTTTCCTATGAGTTTTCCTTACAGCTTGTCTCTACATTTCAAAAAATTTTTCAGAAGGGATGAGAAGGGCACAGACAAGTCTAGAAATCATTTCCTGAAGACAGAAAACCAAAAAAATTCTTCTAAATTTTTAATCTCAGATAAGTAAAGAGGAAGTAAAGATAGGCCTATATGCCGTTATATGATGAAATGTAGGTGGCTTTAATTTAAAACAAAAAAACAAATTAAAAAAATGAAGACTGCTAATCTGTAAAGCTCAGTAGCCTGAGAAATTGCTAGAAGATAATAATATATCCTCGTACTCTGATTTGTGAGGGAGTCTTTACACCAGTGACGTAGGATTTGTAACTGAGCATATTGCCTGTGCTTTTGGGTGGGCAGAGTTGCTTTGGAAACAGAATGAAGAGGAATTAACTCTTCGGTGCCCCCCCCATATTGGATATAGGATGAGTGTGAAGGCCAGGAAAACTCACTACAAAATATCTTAACCCGTTTTGCTCAGGAAAAAAATGTAAAAAAAACCCAAAACAAACAAAAACCAAAAAAGTCAAGGTAGTTGTCACAGAAGTTCAGCTCCTGCATTAGGAAAAATATAAGCTGAACTCTAGCCACTACATTCTTCTTCTTCCCTATACATCCAAACACACTTAGTAACCAGAGCTATGTCTGCCTTCTGTAGACTGACCAGTGATAGAAAACACAACAGTCATAATAAGAACACTACAAGTTGCAAGTTACTTGTTTGGAAATCTTTTGATGGAGACAGGATATGAACAGTTTGGAAGGGATCAAACCAAAGATGTTGCACTGGGCCTCTACACTGTCCAAACACAACTTCACTGTCAGCAATTAGCTTCGTGCTGCAGCCCTCCCACACTGGTTTCTGTGGGTAGCTGAAAGCATCTTTGTCCCACTGCCTCCCCTGAATCAACACAGGCAATAATTTTAATCCATAAAGGCACTGAGTAGCAGTTCCTGGGCTGTGCTTGTGTGAGCCAGCTGCAGCCCTAATTGCATCACGTGGGAAGAGTGAGCAGGGGGTTGGAAAGCTGTGACCTCATCTTCTCTCCTACACAAGCAAATCAAATTGTAGGTCTTCCACCCACTCTCACAGGCATATTCTGCTTTCAGCCCCCTTACATGATGCAACCAAAGAAAATGTCATTTACATCTTTACCTCCAAATGTGGGGGGAAAAGAGTCAAATGCAGAAATAAATGCCTTTTACTCAGTATTTCTAAGAATAAGGAGACGCAAAGCAGGGAGATGTGTAATAGCCAAAGTCAGTGTAAGCAAGAAACCCAGAAATATTTGTGTGAGTTCTTTAAAGTTGTAACAGTCAGAAGCAAATAAAAGCAATCATTTTTACTTCTCCAGCAAATTCTGAAGGGAATTAAGTATCACCATCACAAGTAAAGCAGGGTCAGTTCTATGGGATTCCATGGAATTGCCCCAGTGCAACTTACACAGGAAATTCAAGCTCTTGTGAATTACCAACAGATTTCACTTTAGCATCATAATTCCTCTCAGAATGCTGTCATTTTGTTTCTATAGCTACCAGTGCAATGGCTCTCCCTTACCTTCCTCTTGTTAGTGGGATTGACATATAGGTAGCTCAGCACAGTCTTCAGGCCTACTTTGTCATTTAGCTTTTCATAGGTAGTGCCATAGTCTGTTGACCTGGAGAAAAAAGGAGAAAAAAAGAGTTTATCTTGATATTAGAGCTCAGGGGAAGGGAATGACTGTGTGAAGTTACAGTTTGAGCATTATTATGCTTAAAACATAAGATTTTATGCTTCATTCAGGGTGGCCAGCAGGAAAGAGAACTTGAGTCCATTGGGGCAGTGTCTGCCTCTGCATTTATTAATCATTCACATCTGGGGAGTTGTGGTGCTCCCATGCAGGTGGACTTTGGGGGCAGGCTCTGCCCTCCTGTGCCAGTGTGGGATTGCAAATGATATCTACACATAAGAGGACTCTGATATCAGCAGCACCTTAGTATGAATTCTCTTTTCATACAAATCCAACATAATCCAAATTAAACCCAACAACAGTTTTATTTAGGTAGGTTGATTTTTGACTTGAAGATGGAGATCCAAATGTGGCTCAGAATTGTAACAGCTGAACTCATGTCTAGATAAAAATGTGCTTAAACTGGAGTCTTGAGTCCTCAGTCACCCTCATCCTACTTTGTGCAAGGCATTTCATTTCTCTGAGTTACAGAGACAGATTCAGGCCCCTACACTAGCAAATCCCACCCAGAGGAGCAGATGATCTGGGGGTGGTATTACCCATTCGTGACTGGGGAAAAGGGCTGCTTCGTCACAGAGGGTTTTCTGTAGTGTCCTCCTCCTCATTTGTGGGCATGTTTGAAACCTCACTGCCCTGCTTGTTCCTCTACTGTTTTCATACTTTGCTTTCCTAACAAAAAAGATTTTTCCTACCAGAACAACCCAACAGCTACATTGTACATGATCCCACACACACCTGAAGAGTGCTCAGCACTAGCTGACTTCAGGAGGGAGGGGGTGTCAGACCCTGCCTGAAAAGCCCCCACCACCCCTGGAAACAGCAGGAAGAGCCTGGCTCCCATCCCAACTCTGCTTCTGTCATAGAGACAGAGCAAACACAACTCTCAGCAGATGGACAAGGAAAGGTCCTCATAAAAAGCCTACCTGGACACACCTACAGTTTGGTTAGGATGAGAATCTATGGCCTCTTCCCTCCTCTCTAACCAGACTTTTTACGGGACAGATGATGAGAGAACATGCAGAGCCTTTCCCAGTTACTGAGCTCCAGTAATTTGGTTTCCTAAGTTCAAAAAGCCACTAGAACTTGGTTCAGCTTGAGACCAATCCTTTGCTCCTTTTCTGTCTGGCAGAGAAATGGCCCAAACCCCTTCTGGCATCACAATGAACAGTGCAACCCATGTGGCTGGAGAAACTGAGCAAGGCCAGAGCCTACACCCAGCTCTGCTGCTTTCCTTGCTGCTTGTGGAATCCAGAGTGACACCAAAAGGGCCAAGCCACAGAACCAGCCAGCTGGTTTCAGGCTTCCAAGAAGTCGGAATTATGAAGTCAAAAGTTTGCTTCAGTGCATCCTTCAAGGATAATTCCTAAATACTTTGTAAAGTTTTTCTTTCCTCAAATGGGTTGAACCAGCCTTTCTCCTTTGAACAGTCACCAGCCAGAGTGCTTCAAGTCTCAAACAACTTCCTTGTGTTTTGGTTAACACCGTAACACAAAAATAGAGCTAATACTGCTCCATTTGCACTTACCACTCTTCTGTAGTAATGCATAGTAGTATCATCCACTGGGCTTCACCCAGATACCCCAAAGAATATGACAATAATGTACTGTGTTTTCATAGAATTTTCCCACCCAAAGTACCTGAAGCTCTTGCCTCACTATGTATTAATATCAAACAAACAAACAAAAAATAATAGCAGCCTTCCCCCTCCAGATAATCTTGAAACTGAAGCAGCTTTACTAACAAAACTGAATAATCCAGGACAATTAATTCCAGTACATGAGGCCTCATATAAATGCAAATTCAACAGGTCAGGAATCCTCAGGTATCACTAAGCTCCAAGCAGAGGATAACAGATAGAGGGCAAGCAGAGGCATTTCATTGATCTTATCCTTCCAACAGCACTGCAGCTATGAACATGCCACTTTTGTGACTACACATGTACCACAGCCACCAGGCATTGAATCAGATCACTGGTTTTAATCAGCATTAAAAGAGAATACAAATAACACTTTAATATTCTGACAGAGCTACTTTGTATTTGTTCCATTTAAGATCTCCCAAAATGCTTTCACACTTCTAAAGATGCAGGCTGGATGCCCTAATGACTCTTTCTCATTAAACCATTATCACTCATTGCATTTGCCCTTTCAAAGGATAACCAGAAAGGAAGTAGGATCATTATTTCGTTAGCTTCTCTGAGGCTTTCTTTATTATCATGACAGTCACCACTGGCTTCACAGAAACATCTCAAAGGATATCACAATAATATGCTGTATTTCCATGGCACTTTTTCTGGCCAAAAAATTCTAAAGCTTTTGTCTCGTGCTAATCCATTCAAACTAACAAAGTCCCAAAAGCCACACCAGGAAATACTATGTCTATTCTAGAGATGAAGAAGCTGAAAGCGTACATAAGTAATGATTCATTTTTTTCAAAAGCAGGCATCTACAATTAGCCATTTCAGCTTTTGCAATCATCTAGTGGAGGGTTTAACTCTATCACCAAATTGCCTAATTAGAAAACAAGCATTTAAGAAAAAAAAAAGATCACTGCTAATTTTAGCTACCCAAATCTGAACATTTAAAGCATGTGACCCACAGGTGGAACAGAAAATTTTTGAGCCAGCTTTTAATCTTAACTTGAACCTTTCTCCTTTAGTAATTACTTCTAATTCCAAATTAACTAGCCCATACATCCTTACAGTCACTTGACACCACAAGCAGACTAGACACCAAAATCTCTCCCATTCCTCTGGTCACAATATGATCTCCTTCCAAGCACATTACTAAAGTAGTGAAGGGGAAGAAACATTGTAATTATATCAAAATGACAAAGGACTCAGTGATATAAAAGACAGTTTCCATAAGTCACACCCCAAATACCTGCCTTAATTTTTTTTTGGGCCTTTAATGGCAAACTGATCCTGCCTACCTGGTTCTCTGGGCTGGTCCATTGAAGCCATCCCTGGAATCTCATAATCTTGGAAGGTTGTTACTGCCTTCAGTCTCAAGCTGGTATTTGCATTTTGCTTCTAACCACATGCACATGTGTACATAAAAGTGTTTTTAACAATGCTTTCATAAAATGCCCCTCAGTACACTGCTGGTAGCACAGAAAATCATGATACAGGACTAGGAATGTTGCAGTGATTCTTCCCCTGCACTCAGCACTGGTGAGGCCACACCTCGAGTCCTGTGTTCAGTTCTGGGCCTCTCACTCAAGAAAGGCATTGAGGTGATCAATGAGTGACTCCAGAGAAGGGCAACAGAGCTGGTGATGGGTCTGGAGCACCAGCCCTGGGAGCAGAGCTGGGGGTGGTTAGCCTACAGAAAAGGAGGCTCTGGGGGGACCTTACCACTCTACAGCTGCCTGAAAGGAGGGTGTAGTGAGCTGGGGGTCAGCCACTTCTCCCAGGTGACAGGACAAGAGGACATGGCTTCAAGCTGTGTCATGGGAAGTTCAGGTTGGATATCAGGAGGAATTTCTTCACAGAAGGGCTGATTATGCATTGGAATAGACTGCCTAGGGGGATGGTGGAGTCAGCATTCCTGGAGGTGTTCTAAAAGAGACTGGACATGGCACTCGGTGTTGAAAGGAATGAGCGATTTGTCTTTACAAACAAGCTGTGGGTCTGCTGGTAGATAAAACTAGCACTAAGAGATAAAAGAAACAATGGGAAGGATTCCACTGATTGATGAATGGAAGAGGATATTTGCCTTTACAAACAAACTGTAGGTTCGCTGATAAATAAAACTGGGTATTGAAATATGAAAGAAACAATGGCGAAAAGCCACAGATTCCATAAGAATTAAAAATTGAAAGGGAGGGTTATACATTAGAGGGGAATCTTAGGTATGAGGCATCCCAGGAAGTCTGCACCCCTCATATGTGTCAGTCAGTGGGGAAAGAGGGAGGGAAATGTGGCTGGGAAATTGGGATAAAAAGGAGGCTGCATCCTCCAAAAAGTTGAGCAACCCCAGGGGAATGTCCCATGGCCTCTCCCTTTATTCTGATAAAGTAAAAGGACTCCTCTGTCACCTTTTTGGACATAAACCTCTAGTGTTTGTGGATTAATTTTCCTGACAGTGTCATGGTGTAGTTGGCAAACTGGTGTTGGGTCATAGGTTGGACTCAATGATCTCAAAGTTCTGTTCCAACTTAATTGATTCTGTGATGTAGAATAGACTCTGGTCATCTGTAACAATCCTGTATAAACTCAGTCCATGTGTTTTGTTCCATGTGTCTGTAATAATATGGGTTTGGCCCTGTTTCTGATGATGACTTTGAAGGTCTAGGCTGCATCAGACTTTTGCTCCTCACCAAATTCTGCATATCCTGTTTGGAAAATCAAGGTTTATAATGCAGTGCTTTATTGGGATACTGTAAATTCTCCAATAATTACATTCTGTTTTAAATAGTGGGGAAAAAAACAACCCTTGCTTGATTCTTTTGCCTTCCTGTGGCAGGCCATGATGTGTTTAAGCCATCGCTGCAACAATCTCCAGTCTGGCAGAGCAAGGTGCAAGGCATACAGCCAGGCAAAGAAGCTTCTCTATACAAAAGCCAGTCATAAGTCAGAGCACCACGAGCTAACAAAATCCATCTTGCTCCTCTAAACCTGAGCCTGAGCTTCTCTGGGAATCCAACAAACAGGCCTGAGCCAGCAGACTTCATATTGTGATAAGACTTGCTCAGTCACAGGGATGTGAAGTAGAGGTGTGGAAAGGCAGAAAGAATGCTATGTGAATAGCTTCTAGAGTTTTCCTCTGTGACACTTTCCATCTCAGGGCTCTGGCAGACAGGGAAAGGCAGGCTGGTTTGAAGTCAGCTATTCAGCTATGGAGATAGGCTAGAAAACATGTAACAGTCTCTCAGAAGAAAAAGAGCTGCAAATGCTGGCACTGAATGACTGGGAAGAAAAAGTCAACCTCTTCTACCAACCCCCTGTCAGAGCATTTCTCCTCTGTGCTGTGACTCTCTCTCTCTGGAGAAGAAGCCATCATCCTTTTGATTTTAGATTTTCAGCTATTTTCTGTTTTTCCTAAAGCTGATGCATTCATCTCCAGCCCAGAGTCCCACTACACATACCTGCAACCCCACACTGAAAACTCTGTGGAGGAACAGATCTGCCTAAATGAGCAGAAGAATATCTCAACTCTCTGTGCACTTCAGAGAGCAACAGGAATGTGCCAGTGAATATTTGCTTCACTTCTCATGGGCCTCAAACTGTCTGTCTGCAGTGTGCTTGTCTCTCCATACCCCCACAAACAACCTGTAATATATGTATAATTCGTGCAAAAATAAACTAAAGTTAAGGTGTTTTTTTATGGTGCTGGGTATAATAAGACTTCTTGCATTAAAAAAAAAAATCATGACCCACGGAGGTTTGATAAACCGTTCCTACTGACCAAAAAACTTTTCAGGAATGTCAACACCGAAACCAGAACAGGTCTACATCTGACAAGCAGGCCAAGCAATTCTTGGAGGAGATGATCGAGACCAATGATCCCATCAACGCTTCATGTGAGGATCACGATAAAAATCAGGGAGACGCCAGACATCTGAATTTCAATACAGACTTCCAGTAAATCATATCAACTTATCAAAATCCTCTCAGCTGGACCTGGAAACGGAGACAACGATGGAAACTGTGTTTTCCAAGTCAAAGGAAGAAAATAAATACTTTCAACATAGCATAGCCTCAGGGAGAAAAAACCGTATAAAAGGACACTTGGGAAAATGAATGGCCGTGAACAGAGGGCGTAGAAGGCAAGAGAGAGAGAGAGTGACACACGCTCTGTTCACCGTGTCGATCCCAGGCTCGGCACTATTTCTTTTGACAGTGGCTTTTCGCATAATTTTATTAAATAAAATCTTTCATATTTCTAATTTGGCTATTTCATTTATAACAAACCTCTTGCTTTTTCTCATTGGCCAATTTTCTCCCAGTTTGGCAGAGAAACAAAAACCCAAGAGAAACAAAGTTTCTAGAAGTTTTATGAAAATCAAAAGCCGGCAAAAGGAGAGCAATTATGAGGGCTCTGAGACAAGCTGCAGCATAAAAGTAAATCCCATGAAACACAAGAGGAGGCACATTTCTCTGAACATCCAGCTGCAGGAAAACATTCAAACAGTTCACACAGTGATACAGCACAAAGAACTCAACTGCTCAACACAGGAACTCAGGCAGCCAGTCTTCCATCACTTGTGTTTCCTTCTTTCCCTTCCCCTTCCCCCCCTCAAATTATCCTCCCTGAGATAAAGGCCCTTCAGAAGCTATAACACACTGAGGAAAGGGTCCAGTGAGGCAGTGGACAGAAAGTTCCACTATTACCACTGCAAGGCTCTCTGGTTGACCTGGTCACACACTCAGACACCCCTGCTGACAAAATAAAATAAAATTAAAAACAAAACAAAGAAAAAACCCATTCACAACAACAGCAAAAAACACAAACAATCAAACACCCAACAAATAAAAAAAGCTCAAACAAAACAAATAACAACCGACAAAAAAAATTTAACTGGATCATAACAAAGGACCTTTTAACCCCAAAGCCGGACACCACTGG
Source organism: Anthoscopus minutus (assembly GCA_013399455.1). Taxonomy (NCBI): domain Eukaryota; kingdom Metazoa; phylum Chordata; class Aves; order Passeriformes; family Paridae; genus Anthoscopus; species Anthoscopus minutus. Next base: position 38,735 of record VWYI01015251.1, read on the forward strand.
TACTGTTATCTGATACCATCAAAAATCACATTAATGGAGGTAACAAACAAAATCTAATTCTTAGTCCTTCATTGTCTGGCGCTGACATAAGTCTGGATGTGGACATTTTACAACACAAGTATCCACAGAAGCCTTGTGGAGCTAAATCTACTCACAAACCAAGGCAGTTCCAGTGTGTGTAGTCTGAATCAGCCAGTTAAGAGAGCAAAACATTTGCTGAGAGCTTGTTTTTACCCAGCCATGAGTTTAGTGACTGCAATAAAGGTAAAACTAGAGTTTTTTACAATTGCAAGCAGAAAGAACTGCCTCCCTTTGTCTCCACCCTACTGAAGGAAACTAAGGGCCACAATGAGTCTGGGGAAGTGAACAGAAATCAAGCAAGCACATGGTGCTGCTTCCTGCTGTAATGTCCCAGCCTGCAGCAATACCATAGACTTCCTAAATTGAAGATGATGTCTTTGCATGCAAGAGTCATCAGTGGGATTTTAGTTCCATAAATCTGTCTAATCCCACAGGGAAGCTTCTGGCACCTTCGCTATGGCATGGTAGAAAACACCACAGCTCTGTGCTGTGTGAAGAAGGCTCCCTTTTGTTCTAACTGCTACCACTTAACAAGTACAAAACCATGGAGCCCCATAATGCCATTTGTGATTTCACTGATTGTTGTCATATTCTCCACAGATCTTTTTTTCTTCCAGTCTCAAGACTCCCTGTTTATTCAGCCAATCCTTGTACAAGCTATTCATGCCTCTGATCATTCTACAACTAGTTTTACTAGCCCAATTACATCTTTTGTCATGGATGCCTCAGGGACCAATCTTTGACAGGAAGATCATCCTGAAAAAAAACCCCCAGCTATCCAAGTATATCAGCACAGACCCAGAGTACTTAACACAATCTAAATAAAACCACTTTCTGCCATCATACACAACATACATAAGAATGTTTTACATTCTCAATACTTCTGAAACAGTAACCCATCAGTCCTAGTGGACCTTCAGTTCCATAAGGTTTTAAAAGTATCTAAAATCGGAGATCCCACAGGGGAAAAAGAAGTTCAAGCAGTTCATAGTTTGGTAATGTCTCTTGAAAAAAATCTTTTTTTTTTCCTTTTAGTTTGCGTGTCATGTAAGCAGCAGAAAATCCACCTCAATTACAATTATGATCCCAGCACCCTTGCTCCACCCCCTTTCTCTTTTGATTAATGGTGACTCCCATCATTGAACATCTGAAAGACTTGAAGATGACCTTTGTTGATAAATTTCCATCTACAACATAGACTGGAGACTGGCAAGGAAAAATGAGCTGCCATGATTCACAGTCACTGTGATTAGCAGTTCAGATGAAAGAGAAAAGAGATAACTAGGAACACTGGCTTCCTCTTTTTTCTTTTTTTTTTTCAGATTCTTCTCTTTATTTATTTTTGTACAGGAAAGGTATCCTCTTTTGTTTATTCCATATGAGCTTTTGGGAGGACACTGGATGTCTCCGAGGTTTAACAAAAGGATACAGAATATTCCACCTCCAGATTTATGGCCAATAAAACACAGGAGTTGCAAATATCAGTCACATTTCCAGTGGCTGATTGCTCATTAGCATTTCATTTGGTCACCATCACACAGGGCAGGGGGGCTGTTCTCACCAGTCATTTCCTGGCAGAGATGACAATTAAGACAGGCATGAACAGTCTATGGAAATGCAGTTTTTGTGTATTTACCCCACAGGGATGGTGGGGACTAACATGAAAGCCATATGTATACATGGTGCTTATTCTTCTCCTGTAGGAACACAGTGATGCTTTAAATATCCCAAACGATCACTGACCACCCAGAACACGACACAGGGTCCCTAAATTGCATTCGCCATCAGAAAACAGTGTGTCCTTCCCTGCTCTTTTCTGCACCCTTACCTTCAGATATACTACTTCTATGGAAAAGCAGAAGTAGTTTTAGATCTAATACTCCATAAAACCACCTGAAGAAGCAAAACCCTCTTTTGAGACGTGAAGAGGGAGGGCAAGGGGATTGCAGGAAATGGGCAGAGAGCAGAAAAAGCAAGGGATGCTTGGCAAAGCCAAACTAGGACTCATCAGATCAACCAAAAAAACCACCTTGAGCACCAGAGTGGCATTCCTTGCTTTAGGACATTTACAGGCCCCATACCTCAGCCACTGTGGGACACAGATTTGGCTAAAGGCAGCTCTGAAGCTTTGCTTCTACCAAAGAATGGCAAACTCTACTCTGAAACAGAAACCCAGCCAAACTGATGGATCCTAACACCTGATGGCAGGCTAGAGCCCATACTATAAAAGGCTGTAGCAAAGAATCCTTCCAGGGAACCTGATCAGAGCAAGCAGGCTGGAGGTGTGGTGGTTACTGAGCTTTGCTTTATTCAGCTTTACTGTTGAATAGCCCACAATAAGTAGGCACAAAAGCAACAAAGGTTGGTGCCTCCTATTGTGAAACTGAAATAACTCTACTCCTCCATTTGTAAGATTCCATCTTCTCTCTACCATAGCCATTTATTTCATGTTAAATTTAGCCGCCTACAAACTAGGTAGCTCTAGCTCACAAGCCTGTCCACATTTTTTTTACCTATAGAAAAAAACTCTAAACTAAGAGTATGCTTTATTCACTCTAAAATAGACAAGGATATATTGCTCTCTTAAGGTGTCTTCCATCTTTCAGTGTAAAAAAGAGACCAGAGCAAACAACACACAACTGGCACAGAGCAAGGTGTATCTCACTATAAATGGGTTAGAAAATTGCATGCACTGAGCTGGCAGTACAGATGAAGGGGAAGGACCTCAGCTGTACTAACTGAGATCAAAAGTTCATGATTTGTTATAATGTTCTAGTGCTCTATATTTTAAATGCTATTATTCTAGATATGTATAAGAATTACTACTAGAAGCAGGTGCCAAATGGTATCAGGACTCCACTGTGACTTACACAATTTATCACATTACAAAATGAAGAGAGCAGAGATAAGCAGAGAAGTATGATATGAATTTCCCAACAGTAGCCGGCAGCATAAAGAATATAAACAGAGACCTGCTAAAATGTGAAATGACTTCTCCTCAAAAGCTGGGATAAGCCCTTTTCTTCATTGCATGCTCGTCCCATTACACCATTGATGAACTGTCGATTTGTGGCCAGGCAAAGCTGACGTCTGCTGGGAGAAATGGTACCTCACAGAACCTCATCAGATGAGATGCAGACACATCCCTGCAGACACAACCCAAGTTAGAGTTCAGCCACCTTGAATCAGGGGCAACCTGGAGCTTAGAGAGTCTGACTGTCCAAGGGCCTCTACTTTTTCTGCTCTGGTCATTTCATGACTGCAAAGTCTGTGTAAAAGCATTTCTTCTTTACAGCTCTGAAGAACTACACTTCATCATTACTCATTTTCTATTCGTACTGTCTAAAAGATCTGACATATTTATCGTGTTCTTGATTCTGATGTATTCTAATTTTCCAAAGAGGTGTTTTATGCATCCCTGATAAGACAGCATATTGATTTGATTCCAAGCACTTGACTGACTCAGCAAAGATGGCCTTATCAACACATGTTCAAAAAATTTGGTCTAGAGGACACTTTAATAGCCTCAAAGATAAAAGACAGCTTTGATGACGAAGCCTCATTAATTAATCAGATATTAATTAGATAATTAATTAGAAACAAGGCCCTTCCCAGGCCCTTTTCTACTTTTATTACTATAGCTAAAAATGCTTCTCTAACAATTCTCTGAAGTAGCTAATCATTTTAATTTGCATTATTTTATAGCAAAAGGAAGTGCTTTGAATGTAGAATTTTGTGAAGCAGTTCTAGAAGTTCCATTTAACATCTACGCTATACTGTGCATACTTAAACTGGAACTATGTCTTGAACAAAATGTCAAGGGATTACTATGGAACTGCCCCCTCCCTCAACTCTATATTTTTGTGGTAGGTGTGGATGATAAAGAATTCCTTCCAACCACTCAGAGAATAAGCACACTCTGGGTTATACAAACTACCCCGTCAGGAGTTCACCATACCCTTCTGCAAGAGGGTGACTGGTGAATCTGTGTTTTCCAGCTGAGGATGCACACATGTGTCCATTCATGCCACCTGAGAAGATGATTTACCCAAAACTTGCTTCTGATACTGTCTGCCTGTTTTGGCATCAGTGGTAGGCAGTACAGTGGGGACATTCAGATGAACCTGAGTCATCTTTAAAATAACACAAGGCATGTTGATTTTTTCAAACCATCAGCAAATCTTTTCAAAACTGAGGTAATTAAAAAAGAGGGCAGTGATAAAGATAGTCTAGTCCAGTTCCTTAGACACAGATATTAAAAATTGCAGACAATTCCCAAACCAAATTTTACCGTCAGCCTGCAGCTCCTTGCAGTCCCTACCTCAGCTGACCCCTCTCCCACAAGCCTTATGTCTATCCCTACTTGTGACCCTCAAAGGTTACTGTCCCCACAGCACTCCCACACAACCTGAACATAAATACCACAGAATCCTGCCTGACCTCACGCACAGCTCCTCAGCACTCAGTTGCACATTAATTTAGCTTCCTGGGGAAAAACTGACTCTTGCTGTTCCCAAAAATACAAAATCTGAAGCTCATGAGATGCAGCCACCTGAGACAGCTGGGGACAGGCAATGAAAGAACCTTCTAGACTTAGGAGCACATCCTTACCTCCAGTCACAAAATGACTGAGAGCCTCTACGTGCTTCTTCTCCAGAAGTAATAGGACAGCACCAGACCTTCAATAAGTTAAAGTCAATATGGTCCTATCACATACATGTGAATGAGTAATATTGGCAGATTTACACAAATATGCACAATAAAGGTCAGGACCCATTATATTCATGTATATCTATAAACATAAAGACTAATAACAACATTAACAAGAGGATCTAATGCATTTTGCAAACATTTCACAATTTTGCATTTGTGAGAGTTCTGCATTTCTGAAAATCTTCAAAGTTTAAACTTGCATGTACAAGACAAAGAATAGTGCAAATTTACTTTTCTAAAGAAGAAAATTAATTTGGAGCCATACAAGAACACAAGCCAATATTGCTCTCAAGAGCTAATATGCGGTGTTCATATTCTCACCAGAACAGACTTCAGCACAAGTTGTCTTTCAACACAAGAAATAAATATATAAAACATAAAATCAGCACATTCCTGAATCCTTCAAAGCTTATCCATTTCAATTAATCATTGAAATATCCATGGCAGGATCTGCAAACCCCCCCAGCCTTTTGAAATAACATTTTTGAGTGCTGCATAGCAGAGACATCATAATTCACCAGACAGAAGGAGCTTCCAGGCCAGATTATACAGCTGACAATGCTCTTCTGTAGGCTGCACCACTTGCTTTGCAGGGTGACCTGGTTATACAACTGGCTCCCCAGGCAAGAAGCTAGGGTTGTTCTGAACACTCCCAAGTGACTCTGGTCCTTTCTCTTCCAGATAGTCAGATTATGACACTATATTCTCTTCTGGTTCCTCAAAGTGAAAAATTCTGGTTGAGAAATATAGGGACAGGGACATAAGTGTAAAAATGAAAGACAGCTCTCACCTAGATTCTTGGTTTGTGCAATAGTCATATCAGCAGCTGGATTATACCTCTCCTAAATTCAGTGCTACACTGCAGGTAAGTACTTCATGGCAGCACTGTTCGAATGTGAGTTTTATTCCCTGAGCACAAGGATTAACAGCCTTGACTCCAGTTACCACATTTTCAAAATGCAGACACTGGGGTCCAAGTTTGCATCAATACAGACTCTCCAAAAAGTTGAGCTTGCAGTTTATCAAGTTTAATAAATTACTGTGATCCATAGGGCAGGGGTCCCCCTCTTGTTTGCCATTTTTGGGAAGCTCAGAAAGCACACAGCTGATTACTCCCACTCTACCAGTGCCCTGAGACTTTCACTGCCTAATGTCTTTCAAACTACGACGTTGGTTCAGGCATAATTTCACCCCAGGAAAGCCTCCTTTTCCTGTCATCTTTTGCACTCAGCCCTCAGAAGCTCATCTAACACAAAACACTTTGCCTTTGGGAGAATAAACCTGTTGGAATCTTTTCAGACAGAAGATCAATAAAGTGGGAGCAGCTTGAAAAGTCAATCAGCATCAGCAAGTCCCCCAGGGGATAGCTGAGTGATTATCTTTATAACGAAGCAATAGTAAACGGTGCACAAGGAAATGCACATCCCCTTCTAACTCACGAGGGAAGGTATCTGAGGCTGAGATAAAAGGACAGAAAAGGAAGAACTGGAAGAGACCAGTCATCTTTCCAGTTTGATAGGTTGACTCAAGAAATAGTCAGAAAGATCCAACTTAAAATTATTCAAATGGAGAACTGGCTCCGGTACTACACTGCAGATATTTCCTCTAGGTGTTAGAGGAGGAATACTTTTGTTTAGAACTCAAAACACAAGGATAAATATGCCTTTACTCCTGAGTAGGGTGCTGAGAAGGTTCTTATTTGTAAAGTCTTGAATTTATCAAAATAAATTTTATGAAGGGCTAAGTACCATGCATATTATCAATGTTAATAAAGGAGAAAGCTGTCCATGATCCAAGTCCTTTTCCTAAACACACCATGGATTTACTTTATGTCTTTGGATTTAATCATAGAAAGGCTCAAATACAAACAATAAACCTGCAGATGCCAAGGTTCACTGAAGAAATAATTCTGTTGTACTAAAGGCATTGGAAGATATCTTGGAAGACCTGAAGGATTCCTACTTTGCCACAGGCTTCCTATGAGGTTTACACAGGAGGGCACATTGTGCTGCTGTTCCAACCACCAAGGCTGGAGTATGGCACCTCCCAAAGGTTCTCATAGAGGAAGACATTTCAAACTGTGAAATGAGATTTACACTTTCCTACTCATGGCAGATGGATAGGGCTGCATGAGGTCCTGTGCCCTGTGCCATGACAGAGCTCAGAGTCCATCCATGCAGTTGTCTATGCAAGCATTCAAGTCTATGACTGTATATTTCAGGCCCTTAGCCAGGATTTCCACTTGAACCTGGGTTCCAGTCTAATTCAGGTTATCTGCCTAGTGACCAACCAACTGTTGTTCACATTACTGACAGCACCATCCATGGACCCACACCTAAAAAACCAAAAAATTAGACCCAAATTCAATAAATTGTGAAGTGTATCTTTAAATGTGTTCTAACCCAGCAGGATCAGAGCCCCTGGAACGCCTTAAAGCAGTGGCACTTAAGTTCTTCCAGTGATGTTATTTAGACCAGGAATGAAATGGCTTGCTTTTTTATTTCATTCTACTCAACCTGATACTTCAAAAGCCAATGACAAAATGAAACATGATATTACACTCCTGGAAGGTACCATTAAGTCCCCCACGGATAATGTCAGCATAAAGGGTTGCCCATCTTTTATCAGGTAAATTGCAATAGCCTGTGATTAATTAGGAAATAGTGGCAACTCATCATTGGCCATTTCCTTATCCCTTTTAGCTGTCTTACAAGAAGGCACGTGGTTTGTTTTAACATCAGCTTTAACATTCTGGAAATGAATCTTCCTGCAGGCTGAATAAGAATGCTCTGACTATAAACTCTCTGCGGTAAACAGGGGTCTGATCAACCACCTGCTGCAGAGGCAGCTCTGCAGACTTGTCTGTGCACACCTCTGCAGGTTTTACTCTGAGGACAGTGGAGAAAATGAAATATGGGTACAAAAGAGGTAGACTCACATGTTACCATGATTTCTGGCATAAGCATTTAGTCATGGCTGATAGGTCAGTGAGCAGTGCATAGACACCCTGAGAGTAAGAACACGTAGGAAAAGTGGTTCATCTCTGCAGTTTATTCCAAAGAATCAGAGAAGTGATGAGTGGTCAGTGGCTCAGAGCAGATGAATTTTCCTCCCCCACCTTAGCCCCTTCAAAGGGACAAAGATGCCTTGTGAGGGCATCTGGACAAGAAACCTGCTGGGTTCACACCATTGCCACGAGAATGCTGCAGATTGCTCATGTTCTAATGTTAGGCCCTCAGCTATTAAATGTCCAAAAGCAACTACTCATCCCATCCAAAACTGGAAGCCTCCATAATGTACAGCATGTTCCTCAAAACATCCTGCATCATCCACTTTTAAGAAGCACCACAGAGAACCAGCATCACTTAGGCAGTTCAAAATAGAAACTGGTGAGAGAATCTCCCATTATAGGAAATCTGCTGATCTTAACCAAGCTTCTCCCAGTTCATTTCCCTCCATCCCTCCCTCTCCCAATACCTCTTTAACCCCTCTAGTGTGTGCCTATATTAATCACAGTCCATGCAGACAAGAAAATCTTCCCCAAGAGTCCATTTTAGGCACAAATATTTATTTGTCCTTGACTCAGATGCAAGAGAATAGGTCTGTGTTAACGAGCTACAATCATGGATCAATAAAGTTCATAGTGAGCTCTAAGTGCAGTGATTACTGAAAGAGGGAAAGCAGAAAGAGATATAACATTGTGTGCATATGCATCATGTACTATTACACAGCTGTTAAACTTTAAAACAATGTGTTTGTAATAATCAAAGCAGCGTGGTGAAGTAGCAACTGTCTTTTCAAGCCAACTGTAGCAGCACATTGGGAGTGCTTTCTAAAGGGTTATTTCTTTGTCCATACTTTACACAATTGATGCTGAAAATAGAGAAAATAAATAATGATGGGCTTTTGCTACATGTCATTATTTTGCAAAGATTGCACTTTAATAGCTCTAGTACACCAAGTTTTTCATTAATTATTCTCCCTTCCTCATGGATGAGGGCAAACGATAAACATGGGTTTCTGTAACCCGCACCTTCTCTCTGTCTCTTTTTATTTTTTTACATCTCATTCTGTCACCACTTATCAGTGTCCCCACAGCAAAAAAGAGGAAAATATTAAATCCATTTCCAGGAATTCTATCTCATCCTTAATGACACCATCAATAATTGCTGTCACAAGTTAATATCATAGTTGCAACCTTACAAGGAAGATAAAGAGGCAGGGCTTTTCACACCGAGGTTTCTAGACAGGCTCTAAATGGGATTTTGCTGCATGCTTTGAAATACCTCCTGGATAGCTCAGTGGGAACTGAAAACAGGTTGAATCCAGACAAG